>JBBPUB010000549.1:0-12200 GCA_038094415.1 Xerocomus alliaceus
AGCTCGAGGATACGTCCTACGTCCTCGATACGCCCCCGGCTGGGTTCCCTCCTGGCAAAACGACCTAAAGAAAAGTTGGGCCGAGTGCGAAGATAGCAAGCGAATGACAGTAGGTGCACTCATGCCTAGTTTTTGTCTACGTCATGACACAGATTCAAGTATGCGCAAATCATGGACGCTACTCGCCTCTCGGATGGTAAATATGTCACCTTGAAACGCATCAACAACTCAGTGCATCCGCATGAAGTGGACATCGGACTTTATTTCTCTTCCGATGTACTCACTTCGCACGCCGCGAACCACTGCGTTCCAATTTATGAAGTGATTACTCTGGAAGACGACGCCAACGTCATTATCCTAGTTATGCCATTGCTTCGTGCCTACGCTGACCCGTATTTCGACACCTTCGGTGAAGCCATAGACTGTTTCCGTCAATTATTCGAGGTATCCTCCTCTCATGCACGTATAACTACGTTCTAAGAGCATCCTTCAAGGGGCTTTTATTCATGCACCAACATCACGTTGCGCATCGGTGCGGATCTACCACCTACATGTCCAAACAGAGATCTCATTCTGTAATAGTGACTGTATGAACAGAAATATCGTTCTCGATCCAAGCGAGCTCTACCCGGACTCTTTTCATCCCATGAAGACCATGTTCAAGAGAGATTTCAGTGGTTTTGCGAAGCATTATACGCGCACTCAATGTCCTCCAAAGTACTACTTCATCGACTTTGGCCTCTCTCGGAGGTACGATCCATCAGAGACCCACCCCAGAGAAGTCCCCATCTGGGGAGGGGACAAGGAGGTCCCGGAATTTCAAAATTCGAGCGAACCCTGTGATCCGTTCCCGACGGACGTCTTTTACCTTGGAAATGCAATCAAGAAAGACTTTATCCAGGTTGGTCGCTTTACCTTCAGGACTGAGAATTGACCATGGTTGACTTCGTCGAAACTGACAGGGGAAACAAGGCTTCGAATTCATGGAATCTTTAGTACGAGACATGGTCCAGACCGATCCGACGAAGCGACCTAGCATGGAAGAAGTTGTCGCCCGGTTTGATAAGATACGTCAGAGTTTGAGTAGCTGGAAGTTACGATCGCGGGTCGTGGATAACGAGGAGGATGCGCTCGAACGGGTCAGTCGTACTGTTTCACACTGGATACGGCGTGTGACACTTGTCGTTGGACGAGTCCCACCTATACCTATCTCATGACCTTGATAACACTAGTGTACTACTAGGTGTGTGCGAAAGTTACTTGTAACCTTCGCTATCCTCTCAAGAGCGGTCCCGACAATCAGTTATATAGTGTTCTGTGGGTGGTGTTTGGCCGAGGTTCAATGATTCAAACTTTGCCTGAACTTCATTTCTATGATCCTGAGACACCGAGTTGAGTCATAAGCGCATAAGCCCTCGGTTAACTGTTGACCACAAAGTATGGCAAATACATTCTTATTGACACAGCGGTTATGCACTCTAACGTAAACACAAAGTATTTGCATCTGCAATCATATCGAATCGGGCATTGCGACAGGGACTCAACATTGTATTCCATATTAGAAGATCGCAAGGCGATGCGTAGGTATTACGCAGTGCTGTTTCAACTTGACGAGTAAACAACTCTAACGACTGCAAATGGAGGAAGTGACCAAAGAAGTAATCCACCAATCAAGGATCCCGTTGATATCTAATGTATGATCATGATGTGTAGACTGCGTACTCTCATTTAGCTGAACAAGGCTCACCTGGCAGATAATGCGATAAGGGGAATAATGATGGCAACACAAACATCCATTCTTGTAATACTACGCAGTGGAATAGTCTAGTTAATTCCTCGGTCCTTGGGGTCCAAGGTACAACGTCAGCCTGTGCCCTTACAGAATTGTGGATAGTTATACGTGTTGCGTGGATAATTCATATATCTGATTTACGATGGAACCACACAGGGGCAAACGCAAGTTTTCCGCATTGTCTGAAAGAGAGCTACACGGAATAAAGACATCGAGCAGCGGGTAGGGAAGTAAATCTAGCGTGCTAAATCTCATGAGGTAGGTGTGGGTATCGCCGGAATACCCCTTGTCATGAATTTCATTCTTCGCATCCAGTGAGAGGTGCCACGGAACACGCCGTCTAGAATGCTCTCTTCCTTGTCGATGACACGAGAGCGTAGTTTCCAGCTACTGAGATCAAGCCGAATCGCCTCAAATCGTTTGACGACTTCATCCATAGTGGGCCGTTTTGATGGGTCTCGCTGAACCATGTCGACTATCAATGATTGCATAAACTCAAAGCCATGTTTCGACTAGAGGAGTCACTTAGAGCTGGTCCTCACTTCGCGTCGAGGTCACTTACCTCAATGAAATCTTTTCTGATCATATTTCCAATATAGAAAACATCGGTAGGGAAAGGATTGCAAGGCTCGTTAGAATTTTGAAATTCCGGAACCTCCTTGTCAGCTCCCCAAATGGGAATTTCCTTGGGTCCAGCTATGGAGGGATCATAACGACGTGACAAACCAAAATCAATCAGAAGATACTTCGGCGGTCCTGAGGTGCGAGTTCGAAACCGCGTACGACCTGAAAAGTCTCGCTTCATCTTGGGGTTGACAGGATGAAATGCGTCGATGTAAAAGCTCGCAGGGTCCATCATGAAGTTTCTTGATGTACAATCTCTAAGTGATATTCAAAGAGGTGAGGTAAGGTAATGCGGTTGATTAAATGGAGATTACAGACCGGTGCGCAACACGATGTTTGTGCATGAATTGGACACCCTGTGTAAAGTCAGCACCTAACAGTTTTAACCAGGGCAGACTCACTTCAAAGAGTTGACGAAAACATTCCACAACCTCCCCAACGGTGTCAAACGGTGGATGCCTATAATCCAAGAGCAGCGGCATGACAACAACGGCAGTTTCCTCGTCGTCAGGGACATGAAGTATGTCATAAATTGGAACGCAGTGGTTGCTAATTGTCCCAGCCAGTGGCTGTGAGGAGAAGAATTGACCGATTTCAAGCTCAAAGGGATGCGTGGATTTTTTAACCAGCTTGAGAATAACATATTTGCCGTCAGAGAGACGTGTAGCGTCAAGCAATCTGCTTGCGAACTGCGATTTCGATAAATGAAATTCCAATATCCAGTAGTTGCAAGTAGCACACCTTTGCAGCACGACCATCCTCGCATTTGAACCTGTTCCTCTTCGTTCCAAGCCACGAAGGGTTCCAGTTCGGTGAATAACGTTGTCGGAGGAGATATCCACAGTCCTTAAGCCAATCAAAGTGCTGACGCCACCACACTTCGGGCTCAGAAAGTTGGCCCTCCCTGGGTGAACTAACATCACCAAACGCCTCGAGCTCGAGCTGAGTTGTCCGAGCGTTGTGCTGCTCAACGTTCTGGCCCACCTTCTTGGTCGAGTGAACCACCATCGTGGTGCGTTGCCTCAGCCAATCCAAATAAGCTCAAATACGAGCATCCAATGAACCCCCCATGCACCCATTAACATTCGCGGAGTCGAATCTCCGCTCTATCGGGGAATTGGGCTTTTTCCCCGCTGGAGCCTGAAGGTGCTTTTCCACGGGGGTTCCACATAAGAACTGCAGAGATATGGCCTATTGACTCATCATCTATTCCCTCAACTATGCCGTCCAAAAACCGCCTGACTCTTCTGTTACCAGGGGGGATAGGGTTAGTGAGCAGATTTGGTAAAACTTCCCAGCGATTTGTGAGGGTGAAAAATGGATCGTTGCAAGATGGGGACATACTACTCCAGCTCACGCTGAAGGAACTGAGCGTTATCCGCAGGATATCGAGGGAAATGCATGGACCTGGTCCCGAGCTTTTTCGAGATGCTAAATCTCAATATGATGAGTAAGTAGTTTGTTATCCGTAGTTGATTGGTGGATGACAGCGATCTCCAAGCTTAAAGGAGGAATTAGAAAGACTAGCAGGAGCCTTGGAATCGACCAACGTGCTCAATTTTTTCAAACGCCTGGAGATACGGCGCGATACACATGCGCTAGTTGAGGCAGGATATGAGCTCTATGTAACGGTTAAGGTGATAATGTTTCATACATTTAGCATTGTGAAATGCTCAAGGAACTGCAGTCGACCTCTGATACAATGCAGCGAGTTCAGCTATCCTGCAACTCACTGGTAGAAGAGGTTGAAGGTGTTCTTTAGGTTTCTCTCCCTGTTTGGTAAGACAGGCTCAGAGCAGTATTTTCAAGGGGATATTCCTCTGGATGAGCAACTCAAAGGGATCGCCATCGATGTGGAGGGCCCGCTTGACGATGAAGCAGCAAGCATCCTCACTTCCAATCCGTTTGACGATCCGATTACACCCGACCATGCAGATGATCAGACTCACCGTAAGAGTGATCTCATTCATTTCAGGTGGTGTGACTAATATTTCCGTTGTTCAGTTCAGAATGTTTATAACGTGTTTATTGGATGTGTCAATGCAGACAATTCCGATGCACGCGTGATTACAATGAATAATGGAAGATCAGACAACAGTAGTCGTAAACCTCTTCATTTCTTCGCCACGCATGTCTACTGATAAATACACATAGCTATTCAGCCACCGTCTTAGGTCATCCGAGTCGGTACTGAAGTCTCATCATTCCAATATCAATATTGTTTGCATACGAGATCCCTTGTTTGACTGCAAGTTAGTGGAGTCTCTGGTATTCTGGCAATGAAAACCTATAAAGCTGTTGGTAACTGAAGTTACCTACACTACCTTTGGATTTCGGGCCTAATATATACGAGGAGCGTTAGTGATCTGTTTATCTGAGATATCTGGCCTTCATAATGGCAATGTGCCCCTGACATTGCCAAGGATTAGGCCCAATCTCTACGATCTTGAGCATTGCATCAAGAGTTGCGTCCAGGTACAATAGATCATCACGACCGATTAATACTACTGCCTGTCATTATTCTATCTATAGCTCAACCCCTTGGAAGAGAGACGAGCCCAGCCAGCCAGCCATCCCTGGATTATAGATCTTGTGGTAGGATCGGAAATATCAAGTACATGCATCGTATCTTCGTGCAGGAATGGTTACATTCAGCAAATTCGTTCGATTCGAAAATTTCCTTCTGTTAACACAGAGAATTCTAATCAGCGAATATTCCGTGTTTGAAGCGTAGCGATAAGACCAGATAGTTACTAGGCGTAGTCCTTGATAGACTGTTAAAGACATACCGTATGGCATGTACAGTGCGAGACTTGGATGTATTCACACGTGTATATTCAGAGTACTGTCCATCCCACACATGCTCGGTATTTGCTCGGTATGGTAACGTGCTCACTTCACCATACTCCCTTTTTGCTCATCTGGTATCGTAGTAGTCATTGATATCAGAGATCAGTTACATTTACACTGAACTACTTTGACCATCACGATGTCAAGGATGTCTCATCCAATGGTGTATTGGCAAGTTGATGTTGATGTGCCATTTGTAAAACGGACATGGCACCGAGAAGAGACACCAATATGACATAGCTAGTAACGCATAAATTTGAAAGTAAACATGATGTGACGTGGAGTTGCGAAGTTCAGGGTGGGGTGGGTACGGGCGGAATACCACGCGCAATATACCCAATTTGTCGCATCCAGTGAGAAGTACTACGAGTCACACTTTGATGCACTTTTTCACCTTTCCTGACAATACGAGAGCGCAGTTTCCGAGTGCTAAGGCTAGTTCTGATGGTAGCAAATCGCTGGACAACCTCATCCATAGTGGGACGCTTGGAAGGGTCCTTTTGAACCATGTCAGTTATCAGCGGTCGCATGAAGTCAAACCCGAGCTTTGACTGGAATCATGTTAGTCACACGTATGGACATACAGTTAAGGACCTACCTCAACAAAATCCTTCCTAATGGTATTGGCAATGTAGAAGACATCAGTAGCGAAAGGATCGCATGGAGCATTGGAGTTTTGGAACTCCGGAACTTCCTTGTCAGCTCCCCAGATCGGGACTTCCAAAGGCTTGTCAATGGAGGGATCATAACGACGTGACAAACCGAAATCAATAAAGACATATTTTGGAGGTTGTTCGGTTCGGGTCTTGTAGCGTGCATATCCAGAGAAGTCTCGCTTCATCAAAGGACTAGCAGGATGAAATGCGTCGCGGTAAAGCCCATTTGGATCCATCATGATATTTCTAGATGAACAATCGCTGCGAGGAACTAAATCAATAGAAGCACTCCGTTGCTCGTGGCAGGACTTACCGATGGGCAACACGGTGCTTGTGCATAAAATGAAGGGCCTAGGAAATGTCAGAAATCAAGCGAGGAAGCAGTGCGAAGGACCACCTCAAATAATTGCCGAAAACACTCTACTGCCTCTCCAATAGTATTGAAAGGAAGTCGCAAATAATCTTGAAGCAATGGCATGACAATGATCACCCTATCCGCCTCGTCAGGAACGGGCAAGGCATCATAAATCGGAACGCAGTGGTTAGCATTCATAGCCAGCGATTGAGAGGAGAAATATTGTGCGATATCAATTTCGTAAGGATGATAGGTTTTGTTGACTAGCTTGAGCGTAACGTATTTGCCGTCCGAAATACGCGTACCATCGAGGATCCTGGTAGCGTACTGAGTTTCCATTAGATAAGCGACGCAAGATGCGTCTAATTTGTTTATTACCCACCGGAGCTATACAACTGTCTTCACATAAAACCCAACTCTTCTTCGTTCCGTACCAAGAAGGCGTCCAGTCCGGGGCATATCGAGGTCGAAGTAGATATCCACAATCCTTCAACCAGTGATAGTGTTTGGACCACCATAGCTCAGGTTCAGAAAGCTGGCCATCTTTGTTCGTGGGCATGTCACCGAAAACAGTCAGCTCAAGTTGAGCCAGTAGTGCCTGCTCTCGACTGGTTGCAGTTTCCTTGGCTGCTTGCTTTCTTAGACGTGTGGACATGACGATAGGGCGTGTGTTCAACGTGGGTATGACACAGCTACAAGTTGGCATTACTTTACAAACATACACAAATATAGATCAAACATGGATCTATATAGGGACCCCATGAACCCAAAATATCGCGGAGTTGTATTTGAGCGGTAAGATTGGCCAGGAGGAAGGGGGTGATGGAGGCCACTTTTTCCTCACGGTCCCCCCATTAAAGAACAAGAACTGATTCATCCAAGTGATGCGCCTGCTTGATCATGCAATCCGACGACACCCAGACGGTGCTTCTCATCCCGGCAGACCTTGGGTTGGTGGAAAACTATGACCTACCAATTCAGCTCGATAGAATCATTCCCAAGGGCTCCTTGCATGCAAGTGGTATATTTCTTCGAGCCACATTGAACGAGATGGTTCAGATTACCTGTCTATGTAAAAGTCTAGAAGAAAACCATCGCGAGCTTCTTCGAGACACAAAGGCCCAGTATGACAAGTAGGTATATTAGTGATGTTTATTTCGAACCATAACACTCGCTTTATCAGCTTGAACCGACGGAGGAAGGAGCTTGAACTCCTGGAAGGGAGTAAATCAGTATTTAAACCGTTCAAGTACATAGCAATCAGGCGTGCAAAGCGAGCACTCCGTGACGAAGCTCAAGGACTCTGGGTTTCGACAAGGGTACGTCCGTTAATGACCCTGAGACAGGTGAGGCTTACGAAGAAGGCAGACAACCTCCGACATGTTGAAAAGGGACCTGGTATCGATCCCCTTGGCGAATCTTGCTCCAGTTGAAAGTACGAGTTGTTTATAACGAACTCCGAATACCCTCAAACGACAAGCCTAGGTAAAGCTGTCAGAAGGGATGAACAGATTTCGGGTCTGGCAGTGCCATTGCCATCTCCAGCCGAGATGAATTCCCCTGCTGTCCAGGAGGCTCTCGCCGCTGCCCAAGAGGTGGCGTCTATTCTGGCATCCTCCGGAAACCCCTTCGCCAATCTACCCTCAAGCACTGGCAGTCTAGATGGACAAAGCTCGAGTAAGGCGATGATGCACCATCCAACTATCGGCTGACAGAATGTTTGCTTCGCGCTGAACCTTAGCTGCAAGCTCTCTATTCGATTCGGAGTCATTGTCATCTGCCAGAAGTAGTGTCGCTACCCCGCCCAGCAGCCCTGGCTCGACCTCCAGTGTTAGCTGGCTCAACTTCAACGTCAATTGCAACATCATCAACAACGTAGATTCCAATGCCCACGGATTTACCATTAATAACAATGGCCCGTGAAATTAGTGGATCAGTAGGTTCTATTCAGAGGGAGAACTCTGCCTTGGTTAACTTTGCCAATGGCATAGACTCCGATCATAATTTGTCTGTGAACAACGATGTATCCTAGATCCTTGTTTCCTTCACTATGCAATCGCTCTTGTAGTTCCACTTTACATTATAGCAATTCTATTGACGTTGCTTATGTGGGAAGGAAAGGTTTTGCGTTTGATTTGTTCATGTGTGTGCTATGCCAGTGTTCACACGACAGGTGCCAGCAGCTTGAGAATCAATCATCTGAGGCCTAGGCTGGCTGTCATTGAAAGCCTTTTCGCCTTTTGAAGTCTATGGTGCTTAAATTCACCATCACACCTCCTAATCGTGATCAATTTCAGAATCTCTTCAGTTGGTCAATGGACTCTTGAGCGTCCCTACAGAGGTGAGAATCCCTGCCATTCCTAAATTTTCGACTCCCCACTAGTCGTCACAACTCTAATTCAGGTTTTGCCTCCGTTTCTTTCCTCGTTTCGACAAACGTAGATGCCCAGGAATACCTCTTTCTTCGATCCCTGGCCAATATGAACTCTAGGTGGTTAGTATCTCATATACTCAGACCCTTCAAACAACACAGGCCATGAGTCGTCTCTTTCCCCACTCCGAAAAGGACTAACCTCATGTCCACTAGGTCGGCTTGATGTAGAGTTTCCTAGTGCGAGTTCTGATGAGATCAGCTCGATTACGAGAAGATAGAGTATATATGATATGAAGACAGCTGACGCTCTCGACGGATCGATTGCTTGCTCTAGTCCAATCGGTCTGGGTTTCTGACTAGAGCCATCATTTTTCGCACTTTCAACGGTTCTTGCGAGACGTAAAAGAGAAGCTCTAGGTGTTCCCTAAAGTGCATCTTTCCTCCGAACACCCCCCGACATCGGCTCACTTTAGAAGCTACCTTGTGACTGGGGGACATGTGATTGGAATCTTCAAAGGTGACTGCATATTGTGCATCATTCTACTTCCTACTCATGCAATCCTCTGGGTTGAAATCGCTGGACAGTGACCCAAAAACCCGGAGGTTGAAAGGAGTGCTCTTTCTCTACTTCATGTTTCTCGCTAGAATAGTAGGCGCTAATCTGTCAAGGTTGAACGTTGAGCACTCTGAGGCCCGGTGGCAGAAGGCTCTGAGTATTCCTATATCATATTCTTTTCGTACTCACCGCAATGCAGAATGTTCATGGAGATGACGGGTACTCGTCCGGGGTACAGATCAAGAGGTATCCAACAGAGTGTGATTGCAATGTTACGCCGCGAACACCCGAGTAAACAGTCACACTCAAGAGAGATCGAGGTTAATTTCCACTCGTTCCTGGAGCCATGATTAACTGTGAACCTATTTGTTGTGACTATGTAGACTTGGATATATCCACCCAGCGCATGTTTCCAATTGAAGCCCCGCGACGATCAGACCAAGCGACTGCTGATCGATGCACTTTCGACAATTTACATACTTATCAACATGTGTGCAGTATGGTGAAAGATTAACCAGATCCCGTAAGAACTCTGAATCCCCAAGACGTTTGGTGGGCCGGACGCAATCATGGTTATGTCGTGTCCTTGCTATTTCGCCCTTAGTGTGTCTACCCTTGGAAAACGTTGGGCAGGAACTAGGACAAACAGTAAAGATCGCAAGAGATTCGGAGCGTGCAATTTTCCTTCGTATTGCTGGTAAGCTATTCCACTACCAGTCATCTCGGTTTAGTTGTTACTGATGTGGCTTGAACTTTGGATGGGGGAGTAGTTATCTTGGAGCGTATAAGATGAAGAGTCTATTATCATGCTGGATCCTATTGCGTCGTTTGACCCTGTGGCCACCAATCTAGACAAGAATCGTGCTAGTGATACATAGCACTTCATGCGTACTCGTTGAACGACCCCGAATACTACTTCATCGACTCTGCACTACGACCCGTTAGATCCTAATTCAGAAGAAATACCGACTTCAGGTAGCGATAGAGGTTGCTGGATTTCAGAATTCCAATCATCCTTGTAAGTTGTGACTCGTTCGTTACTGACGCTTTCTATGCTATCAAGATGGACACCATCCTGGTTAGTTGCCTGCTTTGCTATGTGGTGGTCGCTGAAATTTACAGGAAAGGACAAGGGTCTGAGCTCATGGAATCCTCGATTGCTAGTATGATCCACCCCCAACATAAGTGCCCCAAAGTGGACGAGTTAGTCGGCCAGGCGTTGCCGTCGACTTGCCGATGTCGACGAAATCCTATCTGGACAGATTTTCCCACTGGGAAGGACAGATTAGATATATCACTAAAGAAGTTCCGACTATACCTAGTCCATCGTCCTAGGCAATGTTAACGTTGACCTGTCCTCCTGCCAAGCTGTGTCTCGTATGATCGTGTTGCGTAATGTGTGTTCAACGACTGATCGAAGTTTCCATACATTCCTCAGCCTCTGGCTTTGATCATGATAATGGGTTTTTGCGTCCGCGATAATCGTGGGAACCAACTTGCCTGGAGCGGATCCCGCAGGTATGCAGTAACTACATCCTCGCCATGCATCATGCCTGAAACAATACATTCTGGAAGAAGGTGTGCAAAAGAAGTGTCCATATCGCATCACTCTGTATAGATACCTGACCGATTTCCGCAGACCTTGCAAATTTACGGGTACGACTTGGAATGCTTTGGCGGGCAATTCTTGTTAACTGTCTGGCCGTTAGTTGTG
The DNA here is from genome assembly GCA_038094415.1 of Xerocomus alliaceus. Taxonomy (NCBI): domain Eukaryota; kingdom Fungi; phylum Basidiomycota; class Agaricomycetes; order Boletales; family Boletaceae; genus Xerocomus; species Xerocomus alliaceus. Next base: position 10,922 of record JBBPUB010000549.1, read on the forward strand.
CGCGCACATGGCCTGCAGCAATTAAGGGCAGGGAACTCCTGGCGTCCGATAGTAACGGTGACTGTCGGTGATCACCAGTGCCATGAATTGAACCTAGGCTGCGACGGACAAAATCCTAACTTGAAACAATGTTTTCAGTTGTGAGTTCCAGTGCATCACTCTTCATTGCCCAAATCTCATGAAAAATTCAGTCACGACATAGACGTGTCTTCACCGATAGACATACGTGTCTATCACCTGGCGTCAACCAAAAAAAAGAACAAAAAGAGGAATCTTGTAGCGAGCACATGTTGTACGTTGCAAGATTTGGCACGCCTTCAAGCTCAACAACAGAGCAAACAAAGAAGTCAGTTCAAATCGACATTTACACTGTTCTATCTAACCTGATAAAAAGGTGTCGAGATAAAATTGAATTCTGTCTCGCGACAGAAGAGTAGACCAAATAAGCCTAAGCCCACTACGATTCTCTTAGTCGCAAGACTCGATTTGTCTGAGGTATGCAAGGCGCAGCCGACCTGTCTTCAAGGAAGTATGCGATCGGATATCGGTAGCGAGGGTCCTGAGGATCAAGGTAAGATTATCAGTTTGGCGTGTCAATGGTTTGCTCGATTGTATTGCAGTAGAATACTCCAGTTCACCGCCCTCCGAGTCCGACTCTGGTGAGGACCCAAGCCTTGTATGGCCTGATGTACATCACCCAGAGCCAAAAGTCCACACTGGTTATTGGTCCAACTCCGATGATTTGCAATCTGAGGATGAACGGGATCCATTACTCAAGCATCGGAACAAGGAACCTATCATCGTACTTCCATTCTCTGATAGCGAAGACAACGGCCGTGTCAAAAAAGCGAATCATAGACTGTGGTTTGCAGCATTGATGCTGCCAACGTACACGGAAACCATATCTGTAGATTCTCGAATTTCTACCGTGGACTCCATTGTGGACTCGTTCTCGCCTTACCGTGAGCTTCGAGAAGCCCGAGTAGATTCAGATTACGAGCATGTTTTGACTGAATTGTGTGCAGAATGGAGGTTTGTCGGTGGATCGGTAAGGAAATATATCTTGAAGATGGTGCTCTGCTGACCTTGGGATAGCTCGTAGCTTTGGCAGGGTATGCAACCGACTTTGAGATAAGCCGTTCATTGACTGAATCATTCAAGGCTCGAGGCTGGCGTGTTTGGCTTCTCTTCAGCTTCTACATTCACCATCACTCACTTCGCTACGAGAGCCATAGCTGTCGGCAGTGTCGCTTCTGGCATCGGTCTGACAATCGATGCC
>JBBPUB010000550.1:0-12198 GCA_038094415.1 Xerocomus alliaceus
ACTGGGGTCCTCTATTGGAGATGATAGAATCCTGTAGACCAAACCGTTTGAATACATGGTCATGGAAGAGGCGAGCTACCCCCAATGCGTCGATGGTTTTATGACATGGAGTGAGAATTACCCCCTTTGTAAGCCCATGGTCAACCACGACCATGATGGAATCGTACCCTTCAGAAAGGGGTAGGTCCGTGATAAGGTCCACTGACAATTGTTTGAATGGTAGGGTGGTAGCGGAGGGGATTGGTGAGAGTGGGGGGGCGTTGGGGTGAGTGTTGGCTTTGGTTGTTTGACATGTGGGGCATCCGTTGACAAAGTTCTTGACAAAGGTGGCAAGTCCTGGCCACCAGAAGTCTCATTCCAGTAGGGCTTTGGTGCAAAATTGGCCTGCATGACCTGTGGTGGGAGACGTGTGGAATGTGTGGAGCAGGGAGGATCGATGTTCGGGTGGGACATATAACCTATCCTTGTAGAAAAGATGACCATTGTCGAATTTCCAGTCTGCTACTACCGATCTGGGAAACAGTGGGGATTCGAGTTGTGTCGCCTTGAGTGCTTTAAGAACTAGGGGATCTGTGACAGAGGAAAGTTGGATCTTGTGTAGTAGGGCAGTGTTGAGTGCTTGGATGATGGTGGGTTCAGGGACGATGGAGGAGTCGTTGTTGTCAGCAGAGGTGTCTAGGAAGGATTGTCGAGATAGGGCATCCGCTGGGCCCATTTTGGTTCCTGGCATGACCTGCCAGATGAGATCATAGTCCTGTAGGAAAAGCGACCAATGTGCTTGACGTCTGGAGAGTTTGCGAGGGTCCCTAATGTAGGATAGGTTTTTATGATCGGTGATGATGGTGACAGGATGAGGTGAGCCAGATAAGTATTGTCTCCATTCTTCTAGAGCCAGAATAACGGCGAGTAGTTCTCTATCGTAGATGTCATAGTTCCTTTCGGCTGACAAGAAGGTCTTGGAGAAGTAGGCACAGGGGTGGTTGTCGCCATTCATGTCCCGTTGGAGTAGAACAGCTCCTGCTGCCAGAAGGGAGGTGTCCGTCATCACTGAAAATGGTTTGCTGGGGTCAGGGAGTGCTAGGACTGGGGCAGAGACGAAGGCATCTTTGAGGGTTTCAAAGGCATGTTGTTGTTGGGGAGTCCACTTCCAGGGTTGATCCTTCCGGGTGAGGAAGGTAAGTGGAGATACGATGTTAGAGAAGTCGGGAATGAACTTCCGGTAGAAATTGGCAAATCCGAGAAAACTTCGAATTCCCTTGACTGAGGATGGGGGTTGCCATTCCTTTATGGCACTAAGTTTGATGGGGTCCATCTGAAGTTTCCCCTGTCTGATGATCATTCCTAGGTATTCCATGGTGGGGGTGTCGAAAGAACACTTAGACAGTTTTAAGGACAATTGGTGCTTTTGAAGGCGATTGAAAACTTGCTTGGTTTGCTGGTGATGAGTTTCGAGGTCGTCCTTGGTGTGAATCCCGATATTGTCCATGTAGATCTTAAGCCATCCTTTTGCCAGGAGATCTGCGAAGATGTGGTTCATGAATGCCTGAAACGTTGGTGGCACATTACAGAATCCAAAGAACATGACGGTAGGTTCGTAGAGTCCAAGGGGGGTGATGAAGGCAGCTTTCCACTGGTCTTCCTCTTAGATACGAATGTTGTTATATCCCCACTGAATGTCTAACTTGGTGAACAGAGTGGACTTTTTCATATCGTCAACTAGATCCGAGATGAGGGGCAGGGGATAGGCATTGCGAACTGTGTGGGAGTTAAGGTACTGATAGTCCTGGCAGGGGCATAGTGTGCCATCTTTTTTGGGAACGAAGAAAAATGGGGAGGCTTGTGGGAATTTCGAAGGGAGGATATGGCCAGTTTTAAGGTTTTTGTCAATGAATGTTTTGCAAGTGTCCTTTTCTTTGGGGTTCAGGGGATATACTTTGGCGATCTTTGGGAGAAAGGAGGGTTTTAGATTGATGGTGTGGTCATAGGGTCGATGAGGGGGTAAAGTGTTGAAGGTGGTTTCGGAGAATACGTCTTCATATTCCTTGCACCAATCTGGTAACGAGGTGGTCTGGGGGAGGTTGTTCTGTGCAAGTTGGGTAGAGATAGTAATCTTGTTGAGACTCTCTTCAAGGTGACCCAGTGGAAGCAGAAGGGATTTCATCCTCCAGTCAATCTGGGGATTCCACTTCCACAGCCAAGGCATCCCAAGGATCACCTGCTTCTTCCTGAGTCCCAGAATGAGCAGGTCAACGTGGTCAGAAAATTCCTCGTGTATAAGTTCCACCTTGAGCTTTGCTCAAATGGTTCCATGGTGGTTTTCAGTTTCATCAACATTCCAGGCTTTAATGGGTTCAGAGAGAGCACGTACTCCTTGGTTTAAGCTTGGGACTAGGGATTTATCGATGAAGTTCCCAGTAGCTCCACTGTCAATAAGCACAATAGTTTCAACGATTTCGGACTGTACTTGGAGACAAATGGGGATTTGAATTGTGCGGTAGCTAGGCAGTCCTACTATTACATGGGAGGGAGATGTTGACACACCCTCTCCTTCTAAAAAGACGTTGCAGGGAGTTGTTCATCTGGGGAGTCCTCATAGCAAGCTTGGAGGACCTGGAGGATCTCGTCCTCGTTCTTTCCCTGGGTTTGGAGGTGATGGACAAATGTCTGCAATGCAGAGAGGGTGGATGCACGTGAAGGGGCAGGGGTGGTGGGGGTGGAGCTAGAACCAGCAGGTAACATAGTGGTGGGAGTATTCACGATGGTTTGACTGGAAGGGTTACAGAGGTGGGAACAACATTGGGTGGCATTGTGGCCCATGCGACAGCATCGGAAGCACCATCCTTCTCAGATACATTTGGCCCTTTCCTGGGGGGTTAACTTGGTGAGTCGAACAGCGTCGACATCCATGGCATTTGGGTCTCTGGGGTTTCTAGGGAGGGAAGGGGTGGGTTTTCCCTTCTTCAAGGCTTCGATTCGAGCAATCTGTGTGTGAAAAACTTTGGCTTTATTCAGCCATTCTCCGATGAGGAGGGGGACCTTGTTCATGGAGAGGACCATGATGGCGATCCGCTGGTCAATGCCCAAGGAGAAGGTGTCGATGAGCATGGCGTGATCAGTTATCCCAGCTCGAGTGGCCAGGTTCTGGAATTCTGTGATGTACTTCTGGAATCCATCATCGATTTCTCCATTAGGCCTACGGAAAGATTTCTGGACCAGCTTGGTCAAGGCGAGACGTGCTGTGGCCTTGGTATCAAAGAGGAAAAAGGTTTCTTCGAAATTGGTTACAAACTTATCAAAGGTCTTTTCTGTGGCTGCGGTGTTGGGATCTGCTAGTTTGTTGTACCAGAGTTCAGAGAAGGGGACAGCTCTTCCCTTGCTAAGTTTATTCAAGGTGGTCATGATCTTGGTTTCGTCATCATGGTAGAGAGTGGAATTGATAGCAAAGTAGGCTTTCATGGCTTTAATTCAACGAGTAGCATCATCTTGTTCTCCAGAAAAATCAGCAGGGAGGGCTGCTTTAAGCTTGGTGGTGTGGGTGGACATGGGGGTGACTGGGGATGGGGTGTGAGTGGGGAACAAAGGAGTTAATGGTCTTGAGGATGCTAAGGGGGTGCTAGGGCCTGGATGTGGTGGGGTTCCAGTAGGGGTGGTTGAGGATAAACCAGGGAATCGCCTGGGTCTAATGGCTGGGGATACTGGGGGTGTGGACTCCGACTCAGAGTCAGAATGTGCACTGATAGATCTAGAGATCCGATGGGAGGGTCTGTGGGCTATGGTGGCTTAGTGGGGTGCGTCCAGCTCTTAGATAAGAGGGATGTAGGGATATTCTTGGTCTTTTGTTATGTGAGTAGCCTGAGCCTGCGTCTGGGGGCAAAGGGAACTTGGTGTGGAGGCTTTGTGGCAAAGATTCAATGGGATTGAGGGGACGAGGGGACATGGTGCAATGGTGCAGCAGACTCAAGGTTATGTATAATTGCGTAGACCAAGAATGCAGACTATGATACATGGTTGGAGTTTATAAGGACGACAAATGGAAGCGCAAAGAAAGTCATGGAAGGGTGGAGATACTAAGCCATCATGAGAGAGACGGCTGCAGAGAGATAAGCATCCCGACACAACGGTAAAGCATACGAAGATTATAGAGCAAAGAAAACTGCGGAACATGACGACATTACCAGAATGAAGTATTGTTCAACATAGTGAAAGAAGAAAGGCGGAGCATACTGGGGAATGAGGAAACTAAGAAGGAAAATGTAATGGTGAATGTAAAGAATCGTAACACATGCAAACCAAAGTTAGACTGGAGTTTGTACAGAAACACTTTCCAGCTGGTCATCTAGAGTGGATGGAGCTCCAGAGGTTTGCTACTGAGAAGGTCTGGCTTAAAATATTTAAGGGTGACTCTCTTGAGATAGGACTGTGTGAAAATAACCTTGGCACAATCATGGCAGAAAGACTTAGGATTGGCTTGAAAGTTCAACTTGCACTGGACAATGAAGGGACGAAGTTTCCAGGGATCTAGTCCATCAAATGGATCTGGCTTCTGGACTTTGGTTTTAGAAGAGTCAGAGGACTTATGCTGGAGTGCCTACCAAGTCATGTCCTGGATGGCATTGGCAAGTTGGTTAAATGGTTCAAAAGCCAAGGATACATCATTAGGCTGCTGCTCATCATCATTGTTGAAGGGGTCACCTGGATTAGAAGGATCAGGTGGTTCTGAGGGATCGGATGGTGGATCATCACCATTATCATCTCCAGGGACTGGAGAGGCTGGAGTGCAAAGACCTTCTTCTCCAGAGACAGAATCATTCCGGAGTTCACAGATTCAGGGGAAGGCAAGGCCTGTTTCTAGTAGTGGAGTGAGAGGCAAGTTAAATGGACTAGAAGGAGTGGTGCAACGATAAGGTGCAGTGGAGATGGATGGAAAAGTCACAGGTCTAGCACTAAGGCTGTGGAAGTCATCAGGAATGGTGCAAGAGGAGCCAAAGACCAACTTGAGTCATTGACAGAATGTCTGGGTATGTGACATAGTGAGTATAACAAGTACAAGTATGAGTTTGAATATACTGTCAAGTCTGGATCCTCTGGATGAGTCTGACAATGTCTGGAATGGAGTTGCAATGGGAGGATAAGGAAAGGATGGGTGGAATGAAGGGGGCAAGGATGTTTGGCATAGGACTTATGTGTTGCACCCTTGTACTCGTTATCCTCAGAGTCAGAGGTCAGATGAGCACAGAGCTCAAGATCAGAAGTGTAAGAAGAAGACTAATTCAATATTCAAACTGAAGTATGTACAAGTTGGAGTACTGTATTTATACTATAGAGTCTGGATGGATTAGTAATGGAATGTGACAGGTTGTGTCACATACTACTCCAACTCCAGTACTCCGGTACTCTCCAGCATGATCTCTGGTATAATCTCTGGTATAATCTCCTAGATATCTCTTATCTCATCTCTCGTATGCCCAATTTGTATAATCTCCTCCAGTTATTCTCATTCTTAGTTCCTCCAAGCAGGTGTCTCACTTAGTATGACAGCCAGACATCTGTCTCTGACCTGTCTTGGGCATGTTCCCAACCTGTCTTCAACTTTGATATATCATTACTCATTCTGTTTCATCTTTGACAACCTGTCACATTCCATTACTAATCCATCTGGACTCTGTAGTATAAATATGGTACTCCAACTTGTATATACTTCAGTTTGAATATTGAATTAGTCTCCTCCTCATGCTTCCGACCTTGAGCTCTGCACTCATCTGACCTCTAACTCTAAGGATAACAAGTACAAGGGCACAACACATAAGTCCTGTGCCAAACGTTCTTGCCCCCTCCGTTCCACCCATTCTTTCCTTACCCTTCTGTTGCAACTCCATTCCAGACATCATTGGACTCATCCAGAGGACCCAAACTTGACAGGTTGTCAAAGATGAAACAGAATGAGTAATGATATATCAAAGTTAGAGACAGGTCAGAGACAAGTCAGAAACAGATGTCCAAGACAGGTCCAGAACAGGTTGGAGACAGATATCAGGCTGTTGTACTAAGTAAGACACCTGCTCAGAGGAACTAAGAATGAGAATAACTGAAGGAGATCATACAAATTGAGAATATGAGAGACAAGATAAGAGATATCTAGAAGATTGTACTGGAGATTATACCAGAGATTATACCAGAGAGTACCAGAGTTAGAGCAGTATGTGACAGAAGGGGTGAATCTTAGTGTAGGACTTATGTGTTATGCCTTGCATAGGTTCAACTCTTTGAAGAAGGGATGTAAGAGTAGAGAGAGAGACAACTAGAGTTATCCAAATCAATATTCAGACTGAGAAATGTACAAAGAAGTAACTGTGATATTTATACTACTGGAGTTGTATTGCATTACTAACAGAGTAACTGCAGAACATAATGATGAGTAAGACAGAAAGGAGGAAACTGAAGCTATGCACTGAAGATATGATACACTGGACTGCACATCTAAGAATGAAGATTAATGAAGTGGACAGGCACAGCCAATTAGAGAACAAGGATTAACATAAAGGGAAATGTCACATGGATTCAGATATTATATATATGTGAATGGAGAAGATTACTCCAGAGGAGTTAAGGAGTTGGATGTGGAGTTCCAGAGTAGGGACAGCATATGATAGTATCCCCCTCTTAGACCTTAAGCACACACAAAGTGGAGTAGTGGAGTCTGAAAGGTGGATAGATATGCATAAAGGCTGGAGCATGAATATCTTTTGTTGTTGTCATATGCTATCCCTACTCCAGAACTCCACATTTAACTCCTCAACTCCTCTGGAGTGATCTTTTCCATTTGCAGGCATAGAACATCCAGATCCATATGACATTTTCTTTTATGTTAATCCTTGTTCTCTGATTGGCTGTGCCTATCCACTTTGTTAAATCTTCATTCTTAGATGCACAGTCCAGTGTATCATATCTCCAGTGCATAGCTCTAGGTTTCTCTTTCCTGTCTTACTCATCATTCCATTCTACAGCTACTCCATTAGTAATGTGATACAACTCCAGTAGTATAAATATTGTAGTTACTTCATTGTACACTCTTTAGTCCAAATATCAATTTAAATAACTCCAGTTGTCTTCCTCTCTACCCCTACATCCCTCCTTCAAAGAGTCAAACCTATACAAGACACAACACATAAGTCCTGCACTGAGACTCACCCCTCCTGTTAAGTCTAGTTCCTCTGAACAAGTTCAACAAGGTCTGGAACAGAGTGACAGAGAAAGGGCAAGAAGGAGAAGAGCAAAACAGAGTGGGTGAGGACTTTTGGCACAGGACTTATGTGTTACACCCTTGTACTCACTATTCTTGAAGTTGGAGGTCAGATGAGCACTAGGCTTGAGGTTGGATTCATCTGGAGGAGACTAAGTTGATATTCCAACTGGAGAATGTACAGATTGGAAGTACAGTATTTATACTACAGAGTTGCACTGGATTAGTAATGGAATGGAGGAGATTCATAAGGTATGAATAAGAATAAGTAATCAGATAAGTAAGACAGAGTTGGAGAAACAGATACTGGAGGAATCTAGGAGTGAAACTAACTAGAAGAATCTACAAATTAAATGTTTGAGAAACAAGGGAAAAGTGTATCATGGAGATAACACTGGAGTACCAGAGTTGAACTGGTATGTAATAGTATCCCCCTCTTAGGCCTGAACCCTTGAAGGCCATTTAGCTGATGGACAATATGAAGTAGCAGAATTTGAATTTCATTGTTCTCTGAATTTATAAGTCTAGCAGACCCTAGGTTGCTCCTCATCTTTGAACCATCACTATTATGTCTGACCAATTTGCTGATATCAAGGAGTGGGATGATGTCACATACCACTCCAACTCCAGTACTCCAGTACTCTCTGGTATGATCTCTGGTATGATCTCTAATACAATCATCTAGATATGTCTTATCTTGTCTCTTGTATTTTTGATTTGTATGATCTCCTTTAGTTATTCTCATTCTTAGTTCCTCTGAGCAGGTGTCTTGCTTAGTACAACAGCCCGACATCTGTTCCCAATCTGTCCCAAACCCATCTCAGACATCTGTCTCCAACCTGTCTTCAACTTTGATATATTATTACTTATTCTGTTTCATCTTTGACAACCTGTCACATTCTGTTACTAATCCATCTGGACTCCATAGTATAAATATGGTACTCCAACTTGTATATACTTTAGTTTGAATATCGAATTAGTCTCCTTCTCATGCTTCCAACCTTGAGCTTTATGCTTATCTGACCTCTGACTCTAAGGATAACAAGTACAAGGGTGTGACACATAAGTCCTGTGCCAAACATTCTTGCCCCCTCTGTTCCACCCATCCTTTCCTCATCCTCCCATTGCAACTCTATTCTAGACATCATTGGACCTGTCCAGAGGACCTGAACTTGACAGATGATGCCCACCTCATAGAGTGCAAGGATGATGAGGATGTGCTATGGAACACAAAGACAGCAGAGGGCAAAGATATGGAAGAAGGAGGGGGCATGGAAGAAGGCTAAGAAGGAAGTGGTGAGAAAGAGAGCTGAGGCAGAGGCAGAGGTGGCATGAAGGGCAAAGGAGGCATGGAAGGTGGTAGAGGTGCAAAAGGTGATGGAGGGGTGAAAGGTGGCAGAGGAGGCTACAAAAAAAAGGGTAAGCATCTTTTCATTAGGGTTTGGTCTAAAGCTGACCATTGACCAGGCAGTGGAAGTAGCCACACAGTAGAGCAAGGGTAAAGGAAAGGAGAGGGCATGGAGTGGGCTGCCAATGTGCCAAAAGTGCAAGGACCACAGTCTTGAATGTCAACTTGGGCCAGAGAAGTTGACCTCATGCATGAAGTGTCTGTTATATACTGGTCCAACTCCAGTACTCTAGTGTCATCTCTGACACATCTCTAGCATGATCTCCATGATACCCTTTCACCTAGTTTCTTGAACATTCAATTTGTAAATTCTTCTAGTTAGTTCCACTTCTACTCCTCTAGTATCTGTTTCTCTGACTTCATCTTACTCATTCAATTACTTATCCTTATTCATACCTTACAAATCTCCTTCATTCTATTACTAATCCAGTGCAACTTCATAGTATATAAACTATACTTCCATTCTGTACATACCTTAGTTTAAATATCAACTTAGTCTCCTCTAGACAACTTTGACTTCAAGCCTAGTGCTCATCTGACCCCCAACTCCAAGGATAGTGAGTACAAGAGTGTGATATATAAATCCTGCACTGAAAGTCCTCACCCACTCCATTTCACCCTTATTCTTCTCACCCTTCCTCTGTCACTCTACTCTGGATCTCATTGGACTTGTCCAAAGGAACTAGACTTGACAGTGTCATGAGGCCAAGGCCAAATATGAGTGACCTAGGGCAGAGAGACTGGAGAAGTGGAAGAAGAGGGCTATGGTCAAGGTGGTGAAGAGGCCAGCAAAGAAGGTGCATATGGAGGGTGGAGCAAAGGCTGGGCCAAGTGGCTCAAGTGGATCAACTCTAGAGTGGGCAAGGGCCCTCTGGAAAATCTCAGAGTCACTAGTCAGGCTTTGGGAAGTGGTCATGACACAGATGTGGTGTCTTGTCTGTCAGACCCAGGTGCTCGAAGAACTGGCAAGGCTCAAGATAAAGGAGGTGTATGGCTCAGACTCAGAGTTAGAGTTAGAGACAGGAAGGGAAGAGGTGAAAGAGGTGGTGGTGGAGTTGAAGAAGCTAGAGGTGGAGAAGAGGGAAGCATGGAGGAAAGGGTTCAAAAATGAGGAGTCAGATAGTGAATACGAACCCAAGGTGTAGATAGATAGCTGATAACTACTGCAATGGACTTGTTTTTGTTGCACAGAGTGAGCTTGAAACAGAATAACTAAGTGGAGTGAGGTTCAGGCTTGTCTGGATACTACAGATGGAAGTCATTGACAAGCTTGGATGCATGTCCAAGTTCTGTGGCTAATAGCTAGGAAGTCTCATCATCAGTACCTTTATATTCAGACCAATAGACCAAGTACAGTAGCTTGCAGTTTCATTGTCTACAATTGACCTTTGAGTCCAAGATTTCTATGATTTCATATTCCAATTCTCCTTTAATCTCAACCAGAGGTGGTGGAGGTTGGGTCTAATCCAGAATCGGAGTGTGAAGGAGTGCGTGCCTGCTTGGGTGATGATGGTATAAGGTTCTAAGTTCTTTTTCAATAGTTTTTTGGAGGGGCATGTTGATTGAAAATACTTGGCCTTAACAAAGACTTGGTCACTGACTTTGAAGTCTGGTGCCAGAGTTTGTTTGGCATTTGTGGGATCTTGGTATCACTTTTGAGTGGCAGCTATCTCTTCACAGAGGTAGTTATGGAGGGCATTAAGGTCTACAGAGTATTCTTATGCTTGGACAGAGGTGAGATCTCTCTCTGGATGTATTGTTATATTTGAATGGTAGCTCTTATTGGCAAAGAATGGAGAGACTCCAGTGGTTACATTTGAAGCATTGTTGTATGTGAACTCTGCTAGAGGCAGAAGTTTGAACCAGTTGTCTTGTTGATAGTTGCAATATACCTGAAGATACTGCTCCAAGGTCTGGTTCATATGCTCTGTTTGCCCATTGCCTTTTAGATGGTATTCAGAGGTGAAATGGAGTTGAATGTCAAGGGCCTTACTAAGTAAGCAAAAGAAATGGAAGACAAACTCTAAGCCTTGATTGGAGGTGATGTGTGAAGAAACTCCATGCTTGGAGAAAACATAGAGGAGAAAGAGCTTTGTGAGCTCCAGAGATGTTATCCTATTGTCAGTTGGAATGAAAATGCATTGCTTGGACAGACAGTCCATGATGACTAGTATAGTGGTGTGTCTGGAGGACATGGGGAGTTGCTTGATGAAGTCCATAAATATGGAGTTCCATGGATTCTTAGGAATGAAGAGCTGTTTAAGCAGTCCATATGACTTATGTCTAGAAATCTTGGCTCTAGCACAGATGGTGCATGAGGATACATACTCTTTGACAAATGTTTGGATGCCTGGCCAAGTGTATTCCCTATGGATTAGCTCCAGAGTGCAGTTTTATCCAAAATGTCTGGATAGTGGGTGGTTGTGCTTATACTAGAGCACTTAAAGTTGGAGATTGTCAGCATTCAGAATGTATATATGATCATTTAGACAGAGAAAGCTGTCAGAGTCAACAAACCAGCGGAAATCAGGGTTTGAGTCAGAGAGGTGGGTAACAACAATAGGGTTGGAGAAAAGGGTGGAAAGGATATCATTGTGGAGTGACTTGATGTTGAAAAGAGTGCTGGCCTGGAGAACTGGAGCTGCAAGGTAGATAGCCTGTAGGAATGCAGTGAGCTGTTCCTGCATGAATATTGGGCAGAAATTATAGGGATTGACATGAGTGTAGTTCTTATCCCCCTTTTTGGGATAGATGTCCCAATGTCTAGTGAGGGCATCAGGCTTCACTCTGAGGCATCCAGGGCAGAAACAAACAATCATGTTGAATTGTGAAAGGAACTCCAACCACCAGGCTTGCCAGTGGGTTAGGAGTTTAGTCATGACAAAGTACTCCAAATTCTTATAATTAGTGACAACATTGATCAGAGTACTGGACCCTTCAAGGTAATGTTGCCAAGTCTGGAATGCTTCATGGATGACAAGTAGCTCCTTGTGATGGATATCATAGTTTAGCTCCAGAGAGTGGAGTGTCCAAGAGTAGTATGCAACCAGCTGGATTTCCTTGTCTATACAATGGATAGAGAGAATACCAGTGATTGCATAGTCAGAGGTGTTAATCTCCACTATAATTGGAGCATCTGAAACCCAATGGGTGAGCATTGGAGCAGAGGTGAAGGCATTCTTAAGTGCCTGGAAGGTGGAGCAATAGTCATCAGAGAAATGTCATGGAATACCTTTCTGTGTGAGTCAGATTAAAGGAATGACAATGTCAGAATAATTATGAATGAAACACCTATAAAAATTTGTGAACTCTAGGAAGGACTAGACATTCTTGACTTTCTGAGGCTCAGGCCAATCTTGAATAGCTTTGACCTTTTCTGGAGACATGGTAAGTCCAGAGGAGAAGAGCTGGTATCTGAGATACTCAGTGGAGTTGGTATGGAATTTGCATTTCTTTGGTTTGGCATACAGTTCATGTTTGTGGAGACAATGAAGTACCTTCTGGACATGCTTCTTGTAGGAGGCCTTGTCTATGGAGTAGATGAGGATGT
>JBBPUB010000551.1:0-12191 GCA_038094415.1 Xerocomus alliaceus
ATGAGCCAGTCCCCAAACATCAGTGTGGATTAATTTACCTGGATGTTTAGCTCAATTATCTGCCTCCTTTGGGAAAGGGGCACATGACTGCTTAGCCTGTATACAGGCATCACAGTCGAAGGCCAGTGAATTCTCATCAACATGGAATCTGTCAACTAGATTTTTTGTAAATAAAGTTTTAAGGCCTTCTAAGCTTACATGGCCGAATCTTTTATGCCAGGTTTGCCAGCTCTGTAGAGTCTGGACTGTATTTGCTCTATCAGACATTACTGTTTCCACACTTAGATAATACATAGCGTGTGTTTTGCGGCCTTTGGCAAATATGCTGCCATCTCGGCTAAGTAGGGTAATTTTCCTACTGCTGGTGACTGCTTAGCCACCTGCCTCATTGAGTTGCCCAATAGATAATATGTTATTCTTTATTGAGGGTGCATATAGGACGTTGGTCAGTGTAACTACAAATGGTTTATTATTGACTCAAGTATGCAATGTTATCATCCCATGTCCTAGTGCTGATATGGACAATCCACTGATTCCAGTAATTTTCTTATTTGTATGCACGAAATTGGTGAGTGCATCTTGGTTGTTCATGATGTGTGTTGTGGCACCAGTATCAGCTATCCACATATAAAGGAAAACATGGGTCTCATTATTATTGCCCATACACACATCAGCATCTGTAGCTACAAAGGCTGTATCAGAATCTTCTGCAACATGTGCTTCATTTGTGCCAGCACTTTCTTTTGCTTTCTGCTTCCCCTTTCTTTCCCTCATCTTCTTTCGTTTGCCATATTTGGTGCTGCCAGACACATAACAGTCACATGTTGCATGACCTAACTTCTGACAGTTACCACATTTAGGTTTTCCACACCACTAGCACTACCTTGTGGTGTGCCCGGTTTGGCCACAGATGCCACAGGAGATTCTTTGGATCTGTTGTCATTTTGGTCCATCCTCAATGTAATACACTTTATTTGAGTCGCTCCCTTTTGTAGATATAATGCCTGTTTGTCATTGTACTTCATCTTGAATCAATGCCAGTAGTTCCTTTAAATTAATATAAACCTTGTTATCCGATCCCCTGTGGGAACTGAGATAGGTGGCAATGAAGCTGTTTCAGGACTCCAGCAATGATGATACGAGAACACTTCTGAACTTCAATTCCAGCATTACATTACCCAAGTCGTAGAGCTGGATCCAATAGCACTTCATCTCGGTTAGATGGTTAAGAATGTCCATATTGTTGTCAACGGTCCTATTGTACAATCTGCATCGAATAGTGATAATTGTCAGTTCGCCTGAAATCTTGTGAACAGCCTTCAGACTTTCCCACATGTTTGCTACAGACTTGCACCCTGTCAGATGCATTGTCTGCTCATCTCCCACACTATATGAAATCAATATTCAGGCTTTGTCATCCATCTCTTGCCAAGGAGCCAACTCTTCAAGTTTGCCCAGCTTTGCAATCAGCTTGATCACATGATCATACACCTTATGTACTTTAAGTGTATTAGTCATGCATAATTTCCATGCCAACCAATTATCATCCCTAAGTGGATCAATTTTATAGGATGACAGTGCTTTCAGATTGGTAGTAGTAGTGGGTGCGTGGTGAACCAGGTCAGCTGTCATTGAGTTTGTATAGCTCGGACTTATCCGGAGTAACATCCCAGAGGGACCGGACTTGACAGTATATTCATACTCACACCTTGTTCTAGTCCTCAAGACCTCATGTCTCGTACTCATACTTACAATACTCACTCCAGAACCATGGCTACCTTTGGTAGTCCCCGTAGTATTCCTGGCGAATACGTCAGCTTCACTGCTCATGGCCACATCCCCTCAATTTCTGGTATTTTCAGATGTAACTCCCATCTGACAGCACTGCCTTCAGAACAATCTCCACCATCTCCTCGTTTTCGGGAGTTGGCTGGTGACTGGTCTCACTCCTGGTCATTGATTCATTCAGCACCTGAGATAGGTGGCTCGTGAGGACCTCCTGGTGGTGCTGGCAGCCCTCCGCCCCCGGACCCTGGCAATGGTGGTGATGACGGTGAGGGTGGTGATGATCCAGACGATAACCCGCCCGGTGACAACCCCGATCAACCTGATGACGATCCAGCCTCTGAATCCAAAGATGACGATCTCAATCACGTACCGCTAGCTTATGAACCATTCGCACAGCTTGCTAACGCAATCTGGAACATGACAAGAGCAGCCCTCAGACATAACAACAACTCTGATACCCCGAAAGCAAAGGTCCGAGAGCCAGATCCGTTCAATGGAACAGATCCCAAGAAGCTCTGGCCTTTCGTCATTCAGTGCGAACTGAACTTTCAAGCGAATCCAAAGACCTATCACACCGATAGGATTAAGGTAACATTTGTGCAATCATATCTCAAGGGCGTAGCCCTAGATTATTTTGAACTGGACTTGCTCGGGACCGAACCCTTGCATCTCCGGCCAAAGTGGATGGACAACTGGCAGATGTTTTTATATGAACTGCAGTCCAACTTTGGACCCCACAACCCTGTTGCTGATGCAGAAGCTCAACTCGAGTGACTGCAGATGAAGGACTCACAACGTATCACTAGGTATATCATCGAGTGGAATTGCCTGGCGAGCCAGGTCCGGGATTGGGGCCACGGTGCACTCCGCTGGAGTTTCTACATGGGACTTCCAGACTGGATCAAGGACAAGGTCTCTCATCTTGGCAAGCCCGACACCCTCGCCAAACTCCGTGAGATGGCCCAAAGGATAGACCATCGGTATTGGGAGCAAAAGGAGGAAATCTCCTGAGCAACCAAGCCGAGTGGTTCAAACTCTGGAGGCCACTCCAATAACAAATCTGCCTCATTGACAAATAACTCCAGCACCTCTGACAAGCCCAAGGATGAATCCAAGTCCAAGAGATCTAACTCCTCACCCTCCAGATCCTCCGGAGGTGGTAAGAACTCACCTAAGAATAGAGATGCTAACAATGCCAATAGCATCTCCACCAAGTTGGGCAAGGACGGCAAGCTTCTCCCCAAGGAGCACCAATGCCGCCTTCGCCAAGGTCTCTGCCTGTTCTGTGGACAATCTGGGCACACTGCCAAGGAGTGTCTGAAATCCAGCTCTAGAGCTTTGAAGGCTCATGCTGCCGCAGCTACTCCAGCAGAAGCCTTGATGAGCTCCACTTCTTCGGAGGCAAAAAAATAGAGTGTGGCTCCCGTAGAACTGCACAGTCCGGGAGTTGTGTTATTCCTGATTGTGCACCTCAGGAACTCCATCTCAATGTGTCCGCTCTTTCCAATCCTAATTCCCTTAAACCTATAATATCCATTCTGACCTTTAATCTGTCCTCCGTTTCATGTCTACTTGACTCTGGTTCTACCCACTGCTTCATAGATTCCACATTTGTTAATACCCACAAAATCCCTATGAACTCTGTTTCCCTGCTTTCCCTCCATCTCTTCAATGGCTCCTCTACCTCCAACATCAACTCTGCCATAGACCTTCCGATCCTCTTTCCATCTGGCAAAACCACCTCCGATATGTTCTACGTAACCTCGCTGGATCCCTCTTGTGTGATAGTATTAGGGCACAGCTGGCTCACCCACTACAATCCATTGATTGATTGGGTATTGGGCAGCATCACGTTCTGGACTTCCACAGGTGGGGTACCAACCCTAACATCAACCTCTGAGTCTCCTGAGCTGAACTCCGTTCCTCTTCCTCCATCACCCAACAATCACCCTGCTCATCCTCTGAAGACTACACCCCTGGATTCACCTAGAGCCCCCAGGCTTACATGCCCAGCGATCTCCTTTGTCAATGCAGCTGCGTTCAATCGTGCTTGCAAGTTGGAGGGCTCTGTTCCCTTTGCCCTTTCCCTTTGAGATATTAACTCCACTAAAGCTCACTCAGTTACAGTCTTTGATGCTCCGGAGATACCTCCAGACCTCTCTGGAGTTCCCTCGGAGTACCATGACTTTGTGGATGTCTTTAGCAAAAAGAAGGCGGATACGCTCCCTGAGCACTGTCCCTTCGATCTGAAGATTGATCTCGAGGAAGGTACCAAACCTCCAATCGGTCGGCTCTACTCCCTCTCCCCCACAGAACAGGGGGCCCTTAAGGACTTCTTAGACAAACACCTCTGCATCGGCTTCATCTGGCAATCTACATCTCCACATGCTGCACTGGTGCTCTTTGTCTGCAAGAAGGATGGCTCTCTCCACCTCTGTGTCAACTTCCGAGGTCTGAACAAGATCACAAAGAAGGACCGTTACCCACTACCCTGTACCTCCAATCTCCTGGATGCCCCTAGCGGTGCCAAGATATTCACCAAGCTCGATCTCTGGCATGCATATCATCTAGTCTGCATCGCCGCCGGAGATGAGTGGAAGACTTCCTTCTGCACCCACTATGGATCCTATGAATGGTTGGTAATGCCCTTCAGTCTCACCAACACTCCAGCCGCCTTTTAGCATTTTGTCAATTCCATATTCACTGATGTGTTGGACGTTTCCGTTGTGATCTATCTCAACGACATCCTTATTTACTCCCAAGACATCGCCTCGCACTGCAAGAATGTCTGGAAAGTCCTCCAGCGTCTCCACACTAACGGTCTATACCTGAAGCTGGAGAAGTGCGAGTTCCATTTGGAGTCCGTCGAGTACCTCAGTTATATCCTCTCTCCCTCCAGGCTCACTATGGCCCCAGACAAGGTCAAAGCGATTCAGGATTGGCTGGAGCCTTGTAAGATTAAGGACATTCAGTCCTTCCTTGGCTTCACCAACTTCTACTGTTGCTTCATTCAAAACTACTCAGACATCATGACTCCGCTCACGCAGCTCACTCGCAAAGAAGTTCCCTGGAACTTCTCTGACAACTGTCAAAAGTCCTTCAATCGGCTGAAGGAAGCCTTCATCTCCGCTCTGGTGTTAATCCACTGGACTCCGGACACTCCCATTACTGTTGAAACCAATGCCTTCAATTATGCTATTGCCAGCATTCTATCCATCACTAGCTCCGACTCCAAACTCCATCTGGTCGCATTCTACTCCCGCACCCTTACAGGGCTGGAGTTGAACTATGACACACATGACAGGGAGCTGTTGGCGATTTTTGAGGCATTTAGGAATTGGCATTACTTCCTTGAAGGCTCCAGATCCCTGATTGACATCATTACCAATCACAAGAATCTTGAGTATTTCTCCACCACTAAGCTCCTAACACGCCGCCAGGCCCGCTGGTCCAAATACCTCTGCCAATTCAATATGGCAGTCCGTTACCGGCCTGGTAAGCTTGGAGCCAAACCCAATGTGCTAACTAGACGTTGGGATGTCTATCCAAAAGAGAGGGATAAAGACTACACTCGCATCAACCCCAACAATTTCTGGCCCATATTCACCCATGAACAGCTCGCTGCATCTCTTTGCACGACTTACTTAGCTACTTCGACACTCCGGGCTTCACTTCTAGTCAACGTTGAGCAACTCCACTCCGACATCCTCTCCTCTCTTCCCAACGATCCAGTCACATCCCGCATCCTCTCCTCTGAGTCTATTGACAACCCTCGCTGGACAGTCAACCCTGAAGGATTCCTACTCTGGAACAATCGCATCTATGTCCCTGAAGCTGAAGATCTCCGGCTCCAGATTCTCCGCTACTTCCATGATCACCCCACTGCAGGTCATTTCGGCCAGAACCACACTTTGGAACTCATTTGCCATGAGTATACCTGGCTGGGCATCCACACCTTCATCAAGGACTATGTTAGTTCCTGTACATCCTGTGCCCGCACCAAGGTTCCAAGGCACCGGCCTTATGGACTCCTCAAGCAGCTACCAATTCTGGAGAAACCATGGAACTCCATCTCCATGGATTTCATTGAACAGCTTCCCCCTTCAAAAGGTTATACAGCGATCCTAGTAGTTGTCGATCAGTTGTCTAAACAATTGATCTTCATCCCGACTCATGATACCATCACCTCCACCAACCTAGCCAAGTTGTTCCTGATCAACATGTTCAGTAAGCACGGAGTTCCCGCCCATGTCACCTCCGACCAGGGCTCCAAGTTTGTATCACACTTCTTTCGGTCTTTAGGTAAAGCTCTCAATATGTGTCTTCATTTCATCTCCGGATATCATCCAGAGGGGGATGGTCAAACCAAACGTGCTAATCAGACCCTTGAGCAATACCTCTAGATTTACTGCAACTATCAGCAGGACAATTGGTCAGAACTTCTCCCTCTTGCTGAATTCGCATACAACAATGCTCCGAGTGCTACTACTGGAGTATCCCCATTCTTTGCTAATAAGGGCTATCACTCAAATCTGTCTATCAACTCTGATCGTGACCTCACCTCATCCACAGCCAAAGCTTATGTTGCAGACTTGGATCAACTCCATGATTTCCTCCAGTTGGAGATGGCTGAAGCTCAGAAGCATTATCAGGGACCCGCCGACACTAAACGAAGTCTGGCCCTGGACTTCAAGATCAGTGACCAAGTGTACATGAAGGCCAAGTACTTCAGGTCTACACGACCATCCAAAAAACTATCCGAGAAGAATCTAGGCCCATTTCTAATTATCACTAAGCCTGGTTCTCATTCATTTACTTTGTGTTTACCTGACACTATGCATTCCATACATCCAGTTTTTCACATCTCTCAATTAAAAGTCTCTACTCTGAATACTATACTAAATTGTGTCCAACTGCTGCCACCTCTGGTTGAGGTCAATGGTGAGCCAGAGTATGAGATCGCAGAGATTTTAGACTCCAAGATCGATCGGAGAAGGCATCACTGCCAACTCTTGTACCTGGTTCATTGGTTGGGCTATGAGGGAACTGATGACAAGACCTCCTGGCTACTTGCCACAGAGTTGGGAAATGCAAGGGACCTTGTTTCGGACTTCCATGAGAGGTACCCAGACAAGCCTGGGCCACTACCCACCTAATATTGTACAACTCTGAGGTTCCCTTTCTTTCCTTTTCTTTTCCTTTCTTTTCCTTTTCTTTCTTTCTGTTTTTTTTCCTTCCATTCCAACTCCATTCAGTTTCTCCATTCAACTCCGTCGCTATTTATACAAGTCCGAAAAATAATACTTTATACTATGGGGGTAACAGCGGCAACATCCCGGACTCTTCGTAGTCCACCCTCAGCCCCTCCAACTCTCCCGCTGCCTCTGCCATATCCTCATCCACCATCTCCTCCTCTGGATCATCGAACGCCTCCGCTTCCTTGAGCTCCATGAGCTGGCAGAGCAGGTGAGTCTGGGTCCGGACGTGGTTATCCAACAACCAGATCACCAGCTCGATGCCCCTAAGGGCACACTCAATGCTGCTCTCTCCGCTCAGCCCTGCCCCCATCTCTGCGTCCTCTTGCACCTTCTTGCATGGCCTTGGGTCTTCTTCTGCCCCTATCGTGTGCCTCCGTTTGGTCATGGGTTTCTTCATTGCGGGCTTTTCCGGCACCTTGCCATCTCCAGGGCATACACATTTTGCCTTCGTCTCTTGACAGGTGATACAGGACTTGGACTTGCCTGTGCCCATTTTGCATGGCTCGTCCCTCGACTTGCACTGGTTGCATGGTGGCGGCGCCTTCCCCTTGCCTTTGTCCGCGGTCTGCATGACCCAGACTTGCTCGGCCTAATGACAAATCAGTAGTGTCCGTATTCACAGAACGTGGCCACTCACCCTTTTCTTGGCCACCTCCACTGCTTCCTTGCACCTTTGTTCCGCTGCCTCCACTCGCCTCTTCTCCTCTGCTGCTTATGCTTCTGCCTTGGCCTTCTTCCACGCTGCCTCTGCCTTGGCCTTCTTTCGTGCTGCCTCCTCGGCCTTCCTCTTCACCTCTTCCTGTCATTACCCTCACTCCGCGGCCTTCATGGCTACAGTTATGTCGTCATCGTTGATTTTCTCCTGGATGTCCCCCCAGGTCCATTTGGCGATCTCCAATAGCAGGAAGGGGAGGTCGGATGTGGTGGTCATGATGAATAATGGTGGGAGAAAAATAGAGACCGACCGTGTGTCATCCGGGCTTATATGCCCAGCCACAAATTCAGACTCCGACCGACAATCAACGGAGTCACATGGATCGACCAAACTCCACCACACATCTCCACACCAACTCCACACCCGCACTCCACTCAGCCACATGGCCTTCAAGGGTTCAGGCCTAAGAGGGGGATACTGTCATATCCCGGACTTCAACTCCGGTCAGCGCAGCATAACTCTGGCATGATCTACTCAGGAAGGCATTCCTCACCTCCGGACTTTGTTCATTATAGTACCCCTTGTTCTTCTTATCTTACATCTCCTTTAGTATTAGTTCCGCAGTCTCCATTCTCCGTCACTTAGAGTTCATTATGGAGCATAGCTCCGGTGACTGCTAAAACCGGTCACAGCTCTGGACTTCGTATTACCGGACTCCATCCTATGCACTCCATTCTAGTGGTGTTTTTCAGTAGTATATATATTCTGTACAATTCCGCTGTACTCTCCTCAGTACGAATATCGATTAAGTTTCCTCCACTTCCTCCAGTCTCCTTTCCTCTATCCTCTTCCTTAACTCTGTCTTAACAAGGACCGGACTAGAGCAAGAGCATGACACATACGTCCTGCGCTAAGTCCTCACACTCCTAAGTCCACCCGTTACTATCTCTGTCCGGACTTCGGTCCACCTCTGTACTAACCTCTGAACCTCCGCCCCGCTAGCTCAGACTTATCCAGAGTAACATCCCAGAGGAACTGGACTTGACAATAGCCATGCATAGCACAGAGATGAAAAGAATCACATGGTGATTAAAAGGGCATTGGCTACATGTGTTAGAAGTCTAGAAAGACACGGTAATGACCATGTCAAAGAATAGCCAAATGGGGATAGATCTGATTGGGAAGAAGAGCAGAAGATAAGCACAATCAGATTAGTCATGAAACGATAAGATAAGATTAAGCAAAAAGTATATGCTAAGTCCATTGTGATGAAGAGTCTACTAGAGACCTTATACGAGATGGCAAGGATTGTCACACTACCCCCTGCTTAAAGATTATTGTCCAAATGATCAAAGGGGAGATGATGAGTCAGAACTTCAGTGATATTTTCAGGACGTTTCTGGAAAAGGAAAAGAAACCGTTCAGGATCAATAGTAAGGACTCACAGAGCCGAGGGGTAATTGTGATAGAAGTCGGAAATAGCATCCTTGGCATTAGTAAGGTTGGAGCACGGCTCCCAAGTTTGTTCTGTTTTGTCATATCCTTTCCAGTGTACCAGATATTCCAATCAGCACTGCCAATATCTGCTGTCCACTATGAAATCAACTTTCCACTCATTATCTCTATCTTCTGTAACCTTGACAGGACCAGGCCGTTCAACTGGCTGACCTTCTAGGCATTCCTTGTAAGGTTTAATGTGGGAGATGTTTATGACTGAATGAATCCTCATGGATCAGGGAAGCTTTAGTTCCACTGCATTGATTCCCATCATCTTCGTAATGGTAAATGAACCGAGCCATCGTTCAGAAAGCTTCTTTGATGCATGCATGAGTTTAAGGTTTTCCATGGATAACCAAACTTGTTGGCCCACACTATACCCCAGGGAATCACTGCGAGACTGATTTGCATACCTTTTTTGATGTGCTTGTGCCGCTTTCATATTTTGTTGTACTTGATCAAAAGTAGCAGCCATCTCATCAGCAAATTTTACTGCAGCAGGTGCTTTATCCAACTTCAGTGGCACTATTCCCATTCTGGGGTGATATGAATGCATGACTTCAAAGGGGGTCTTCTTGGTAGAAGCGTGTTGTTTAGAATTAATGGAAAACTGGGCAATGGCAAGCCAATCTGCCCATTGATCTTGTTTGTCTGAACAAAAGATTCTCAAAAACTTTTGCACTTCTTTATTAACAATCTCCAATTGTCCATCTGTTTGTGGATGAAACGCAGTACTTAGCTTTGTTTCAATAGATAACGCTTTGTTAATCTCCGTCATTACTTGTGCAGCAAATTGCGGTCCTTGATCTGAAACAATGGAAGATGGAAGTCCATGATGCTTCCATATATGATTGAGGAATAATTGTGCTGTATCCAGGGCACTGCACTGCTTGGTGCAGGGAATAAGTTCAACTTCTTTTGAAAATCGATCTACAACTGTAAGAATAGCATCAAACAATCTGGACTTAGGCAGATTGGTGATGAAATCTGTGGAAATGTGACTTCAGGGTCTTTCCAGAATAGGAAGGGGTTGCAACAGGCCACTAGGGGCTTTATTGGTTTCCTTGAATCGTTGGCATCTTTCACAATGAGTTATGTATTCTCATATGAATGTGGATAGGCTGGGCCACCAATAGAATCAGGAAATTAATTCCAGTGTTTTCTCATATTCTGGGTGTCTGGCAATCAGGGAATTGTGATATAGTCTGAGAAGGTCCATCTTGATCAGGGCAGAGTCGGGTATGTAAATTTGGCCTTGCAGATCATGCAATAAGCCATCTTCTCCTTCAAGCAAAAAGTGTTTTCTGCCAAGATATATGGTATCTTTTTCTGTTAACTTACAAAGTTCATTGAATATAGATTTATTGAGTTGTTCGCCTTCATCAGAGATGAGAATTGGAGGACCATGCTCCATAGATCCAATCTGCTCCAGCGGAATCACTAGAACTCCTTTGTTATCCTGATTGATACCAATTGCATGATCTTCTCTTCTAGAGAGAGCATCAGCTTTGCCTATTGTAGCCCCAGGCTTGTGAATCCATTTTAGGTTAAATCTAGATAAATATTGTGCCCAATATGCTTGATGACAATTCAGATCTTGTCTTGTTTAATACCATTGAAGATTTTGGTGATCATTCCAGACCTCCACAGGAAATCTAGCTCCTTCGAGATAATGTCTCCATTTCTCCAATGATCTTATGACCAACAGCATTTCTTTGTCTGAAATGGGATAATTTCATTCTGCTGGTTGCATGCTATGCAAGGCGTATGTGACAGGATGCCACTTGTCTTCTTTCTTAATTGAGAGCACTGCTCCTATGGTGTAATCCAAAGCATCAGCCTCCAGATGAAATTCACAATTAATATCCAGATAGGCTAAAACAGGGGCAGTTATGAAAGCGTTTTTGAGCATTTCAAACACTTCTTGCTAAGCTAAGCCCCATTCAAATGGGACTTCTTTCTTCAAGAGATTGTTAAGTGGTCTAGCCACTTGAGAGAAATTGGAAATAAAGTGACGATAGAAGTTAGCAAGTCCTAAAAAGCTTCTAACTCCTTTGACATTTGAGGGAATGGGCCATTGAGTTACAGCCTCTACCTTCTTTGGATCCATAGAAATGCTGTTCTTTCCCACGATCATGCCAAGAAAGTCCACTTCTGTGACATGAAAGTGGCATTTGGGGACTTTCACAAAGAGGTCATTCTCCTTTAATCATCTTAGTACTTCCAGCACAATTCAATTGTATTCTGCCTGATTTTCTATTTTTGTGAAGATTAATAGATCATCTATGTAGACCACTACCACGTCATCCATGTTGGCAAAGATTTCATTCATCATTGCTTAAAATGTAGCAGGGGAATTGCATAATCCGAAGTACATTACAAGGGGTTCATATGCTCCTTGGAAGCATATGAAAGTGGCTTTCCATTCATCACCTTCTTTGATGCAAACGTTGTTGTATCCCCACCTTAGATCCATTTTGGTAAATAATTTAGCATCTTTCAGCTTGTCCACAAGCTGTGAAATTAAAGGTAACGGATAGTTGTTTTTGATGGTGTGTTCATTTAAATATTGGTAATCCTATACCATTCTTTTTCCACCATCTTTCTTCAGGATAAAGAATACAGGGGATGTTTGCAGGGACTTTGAAGGACAGATATATCCTTTCTGCATTTGTTCATCTAGGAATGCAGTAACTTCTTCCTGTTCATCAATTGAAAGAGGGATTATCCTTCCTTTTTGGGGTTTAAAATCTTCTTGCAATTCAATTGCATGGTCCCATGGTTTTCTTAATGGCAATCCTTCTTTGAGAAGACCGTAAGGTAATTATGATATTCTTTTGGGACTAATTGTTCCAGAGGAACCTCTTTAGGTTGAACTCGTTCTAAGACTTTCTTTTGATCATCATGCCTTTCTAAGGAGTTTATCCAATGATACACCTGATAGCTTTGATCTAGCTGTTCTTTTTGAAGCATTTGTAAAAACTTGCTTGGGG
>JBBPUB010000552.1:0-12187 GCA_038094415.1 Xerocomus alliaceus
GCTCAAATAAGTGTTTCAATGACATGTCATTTTAAAATGGGCATAGCTCAATGGCATGACAACCAAATCATATGATCCAAGTTGGGTTAGAAAGCCTAGAGTAAGTACTACCTTTGCCTATGCAGGTATTTGGCCTTGTTTGGTCTCTATCACTAGCAATTTACCAATCTCTTCAAAATGTACCAATATTGGAACACTTTTTTGAGCCACTGTATGAGTGGGAGCAATAGACTATAGAAGAATCCTGAGAGTTGTTTTAGTTGTATAATATATGCAGTGCCTTTGGCTATTGTATTAGAGATTTGGGCATTCCAGTTGAGTGTTTGATTAATTATGATGTCTAGGAATTTATCGTTAGCTACTAGAGATATTGTGTTGTTATATATAGTTAGGGATGGTCTTAGTTTGTCCTTTAGTAGGCTGAAGTCAATTTGGCTGGTTTAAACTTGAAGTTGTGTTGGGTTGTCCAGTCAAAGGCTTCTTCTAGTCTTTCCATCATATTCTTTAGGGTGGTGTGCATTTTTTTAAAGGTTTTGCCTATTGTGAGAAGCATGGTGTCATTAACAAATGCTTGCACTTGTTCTGATTGTTTGTTTCCTCTGTTGATCTCAAGTAGTTCAGCATTGTATATGATATAGAGACCCATAGAAAGAGGATCACTCTGGCCTATTCCATTATTGATTGAAATCCAATCATTTGAGGTGTAGCCATTAAATTTTAACTTGGTGCATTGGTTTAAAAGTGTCTAGTGGATGAATATTGTAATTGATTTTGGGACCTTTCTTCTTTACATATTGTAAAGTAAGCACTTGGTGACCATGTTTGAAAAGGCACCTTTTATGTTGAGAAAGAGTACTGATACTACTTGGTGGTTGTGCCAAGCCTGCTTGATAGTGGCTTTCAGTAGATGCAGTGAGTTGGTGGTGGATCTGCCTGATCAGCCTCTGAAGTGAGTTGGCAGTAGTAGGTGGTGGGCTTCTAGAACATGTATTAGTTGGATGGCTATTATTGATGAGAAGATTTTATAGATAGTGTGTAGTAAGGCTATTGGATAATAGACCTTTGGGGCACTATAGTCAGAACATTCTAATTTTCTTAGTACCACCATGATGAATTCTTACCATGGATTATAGAAGGTTTTGAGGTTGATGGCAGCTTAGAAGATTCATAGAAAATGAGGTTTAAGAAGTTTTAAGCATTGGATGAAAATGATGTTGCATATGCCATTTGAGCTGGGGGCTTTGTATGGGCTGAGCTTTAAGAGGGCAAGGTCTGACATGTCTAAGATAACAAGTGTGGATAGACATATTGAATCTGGGTATTTAATGGGCTCTGATTCTTCTTGGAAGGTCAGTGGTGGTAGTGGTGGTGGTGGTGGTAAAAAGGGCTTGGCAAGTAGTGCACTTTTCTTGTCATTGGTTGTGCATCTTGTCCTGATGTAGGTGATCAAAGTGTGGGTATGTAGGCATTAGCTGTTTCTCCTACAGAGGTTAATAAATATTTGTTGGCTACCTATATTTCATTACCATTTATGCTTTCTAGCCAGTCTGTCCAGTATTGCTTTTTAATGGTCTTGACTTTCATTGAACAGGCTTTTCTTTTCTTTCTGTATTTGTCATGGATTGGGTGGTTTGGTTGATTGTAAAGATAGTGAGCACCACCTGCCAGATGGTTGAGTTCTTTTCTTAGATTGATGAGTTTTTTTGTCCACCATTATTTAGAGTAGGGTGAAGGTTGTGTGTGAAATGTGTTTATTAATCATGTTTGTAATTGCTTTGATAAATTTATATGTATATTGCTGAAAGATAAGAGTTGATGTAATGTTTAATTTGAAAATGAAGTTCAATAACTTAGCTTTTGGCATGTTATTGAATGCTTTCCATTTCACTTCTCTAAAGTTATGGTTTGGTTCTGTTGTTGTAGAGAGGAGTTGGAGATCTATTATAATGAGAATTAATATATGGTCTGTGGCTGGGCCATATTGATCTGGTGAGGTGTGGCAGATGATGACATGTTCTAAGGTGTGCTCTATGTAGAAGATATTGTTTATTCTCATTCAGTTTTTTATATTTAAGGCTTCCAGTGTGGGTCCTTTTTTGGCAAGGGGCATGATTCATGAGTTGTCTGCTATGATGTTAATTAGTGGGAATGCTTTAGAGAGGTAGGAGGTAGTTAGTAGATGTGCATTGTACTTATCTTTTCAGAGTGGGTGGTGTCTGTTAAAGTTACCTAAGCATATTAGGTGGGTGTTTTCTATTGGATATACAGTAAGCTCAAAAACCATTGCAATAACTAACTAAAATACAGTGTGCATAGTGCACTGCAATCACCTGTGGGAATTTCACTTAGATTATGTAGGAAAGAATAAAGTACATACTCTCAGCTATAAAATTAGTCCCTGGGTCATGTGATTTCATTCACATGCAGCTGAAATATGTCCAGTTTAAAACAGCAACACCATTATAATAGTTTTGCACCTCATTATATCAGGTTGGTATTTGGATATATTAGTACTTGATATAGCCTCCCTTTGCCTTGATCACTGCCTCAATCCTTCTAGGCATGCTTTCAATCAACTTCTGACACTTCTCAACTGGTATCCCTTCCCACTCCATCTGAATTCTCTCCCATGACTCCAAGATTCCATTAGAAGGGTTTTCATACTCTGCAAGGCTTCTTTTTAAGTAGCACCAGAGATGCTCAATGGGGTTGAGGTCAGAAGACTATGCAGGCCATCCCATGGTATCAAAATCCTGCTCCTCTAGCCACTCCTTTATCTTCCTACAGGTATGCTTGAGATCATTATCCTGCTAAAAGATGACATCAGGTGAATTAAGATCATAATGCTATAGGGTTGTCACATACTGGTCCAACTCTGGTACTCTGGTGTCATCTCCGACACATCTCTAGTGCAATATCCATGATACCCTTTCACCTAGTTTCTCGAACATTTGATTCATAGATTCTTCTAGTTAGTTCTACTCCTGCTCCTCCGGTATCTGTTTCCTGAACTCCATCTTACTCATCCAATTACTTATCCTTATTTATACCTTACAAATCTCCTCCATTCCATTACTAATCCAGTGCAACTCCATAGTATAAATACTATACTTCCGATCTGTACATTTTCCAGTTTGAATATCAACTTAGTCTCCTCTAGACAACTCTGACTTCAAGCCTAGTGCTCATCTGATCCCTGACCCCGAGGATAGTGAGTACAAGGGCATGACACATAAGTCCTGCGCCGAAAATCCTCACCCTCCCTCTGCCACTCCATTCCAGACCTTGTCAGACTTGTTCGGAGAAACCAGACTTAACAAGGGTATTCAGCAGTTCATTCTTCAAAATCTGAAGGTAAAGGTCTCTATCCATTCTACCATTAATCTTAGCAGCATATCCAACTCCCTGTCAAGTTATATACCTCCATAACATCAAAGAACCTCCTTCAAACTTGACAGTGCCTTGCACTATTCTATCACTAAGGCCCTCACCTGCCTTTTTCCACATCCACTAACATCCATCTGACCCTAGGTGATTGATTTTAGTCTCATCAGACCATATTACCTTCTTCCAATCCTTCACAGTCCAATCCTTATGAGCATAGGCAAAGTTCAAATGAGCTTTGTGATGTTTAGCTGCAAAAAGGGGGTGTTTTGACTTTACCACAGCCTTCATACCAGTCTTTTTCAAGTGTCTATGCACTATAATGGCAGAGAGAGGCTAATTGACAATATTGCTGAGGGTTTTGGCCACTTGAACAGCATTGTCTGCCTATCTAGTGGAAATAAAACAAATGGCATGACAGATGTTAGCAGAGGAAAGCTTTGATGGACAACCTCCAGTAGACTTTTGGATCTCAGAACACTTCTTAGAGCAATGTCTAGAGATGGTGGATACATTAAGACCAGTGGCAGCAGCTATAGAGTGGGCAAATTGGCCAGCATCAAGCATAGAGAGGACATTAGCCTTTTAAGTAGAAGAGATAGTTCTTATGACAGATATAGTTGGAAATAAAGATGTGTGTGAGCTATTTCAAATTCAAACATGGTATTTCAATGTGTATCTTTGTTTGTACACCCAAACACCACCAAATATAGCTTTATTTCAATCATATTGCATATTTTTATTGAAAGATGCAAAACTGTTGCAATGGTGTTGCAGTTTTAAACTGGACATATCTCAGCTGCATGTGAATGAAATCACATGACCCAGAAACTGATTTTATAGCTGAGAGTATATACTTTATTCTTTCCTACATAACCTAAGCGATATTCCTACAGGTGATTGCAGTGCACTGCACACACTGTATTTTAGTTAGTTATTGCAACAGTTTTGAAGCTCACTATATCTTAAGTTTGATGAAAAGGGTGAACTCCTTCATGTCATTAATAAGGTCAGAGATAAGGGGTAAGGGGTAGATATTGCAAATAATGTGCAAATTGAGATATCAGTAGTTCTAACAGGGACAAGGAGTTCCATCTTTCTTTAAAACAAAGAAAAACAGCAAGACCTGGGGGGACTTTAAAGGGAGAATGTAATCAGATTTAGGATTTTTGTTCACACAGTTTTGGCAGGCTTTCTTCTCTTTCAGATTTAAGGGGTATACTTTAGCAATTTTAGAAAAAAATGAGGGTTTGAGTTTGATGATGTGATTATAGAAACAGTGTGGGGGTAAAGTGTTGAACATGATTCATCTTTATATTCTAAAACAACAACAACTCTTAAAGTCTTAAAGACCAAGTCTACTATCTAAACTATTTTAGTAAAAAGAGATGAAAGAAGTACTAACTCATTCTGTTGAGGAAAGAGTAGCATTAAGAGGTGTCTTAGTAGTTGAGTTATTGGTAGGAACCAAGAGACTAGACTGGGAATCTATCCAGCATTATTCTTGGAGTTTATATATTACTCTACTATTTGGACATGTGTGTCTAACTCTAATACCTGCTTAGATATGTACTATGTCCAAGTCCATATTGATGTCTAGCCATTCAATGGTAATAAAAGCATACCATAGTCTCTAGAGCTGAGAGAAACAGAAATGAAAAAAAAGTTTAATACTGTGGGTGGCAGATTAAATGAAAGAGAAGCCACAGCAGCAGTAATGAAATGGACTATGCCATAGCTATGCACAGCATGAAAATGAAAAGAATCATGTAGTGATTAAAGAAGGGCATTGACTAAGCAGTTAGAAGATTAGAAGACATAGTGATTACTGTGTGAAAGAATAGCCAAATGGAAATAAATCTAATCAGAAGAAGAGCAGAAGATAAGCATGATCAAATAAGATAAGAAGAAAAGATAAGATAAAGAAAAAGAAAGTTCATGCTAAGTTCATTTAATGAAGAGTCTACCAGAGACCATATACAAGACAGCAAGGATCATCACATATTCTTTGCACCATTCAGAAAGAGTAGTTTGCTTTGGGAGATTTTCCTAGACTAGTTAGATAAAGATTGTAAGTTTGTTTAGACTCTTTTTGAAATGATTCTATGGGAGCAGAAGGGATTTTGTTCACCAGTCCACCTGGGAGTTCCACTTTCACAATCAAGGCATCCCAAAAATCACTTGCTTTTTGCCAAGTCCAATAATGAATAGGTCCAGTTCTTCAGTAAAGTTTTCATGTAGTAGTTTTATACAAAGCTTCATCTTGATCATTCCTTGATGGTTCTCAGTTCCATTGACATTCCAGGCCTATAAAGGTTTTTTAAGTGCTTGAACTTCTTTTTATAGATGGAGGATTAGGGAAAAGTTGATAAAGCTACCTGTGGCTCCACTATCAATAAGCACAATGGTTTTAACAGTTTTAGACTGAACTTTAAAACAAATGGAAATTCAAATTGTTCAATAACTAGATAGTCCTACTATTACATGAAAGAAATACATTGACACACCCTCTCCTTTTAAAATGATGTAGCAGCTAGGCTTTCTTCCTCTATGTCTTCATAGCACATTTGAAGAACTTGGAGGATTTCATCCTCATTCTTTTCCTAAGTCTATAGATATTGAACAAAGGTCTGTAGTGCAGAGAAAGTGGGAGTAGAAGTTGGGGCAGAAGCATTG
Organism: Xerocomus alliaceus; assembly: GCA_038094415.1. Taxonomy (NCBI): domain Eukaryota; kingdom Fungi; phylum Basidiomycota; class Agaricomycetes; order Boletales; family Boletaceae; genus Xerocomus; species Xerocomus alliaceus. The sequence continues at coordinate 6,061 of JBBPUB010000552.1, forward strand.
GGAGTACTAGAGGTACAAGTCTGGGGTATAAATGCAGTGGCAGAGATGATGGTCTAAGACTGAGTGTTATAAGGGTAAGCACAGCATTGGATTGCATTGTAGCCAATTCTTCAGCATCTAAAACATCATTCTTTTCTAATATACTTTGCTTGTTCTTGGAGAATTAATTTGGTGAGGTGGACAGCATCAACATCCATGACATTGGAGTCTCTAGAAGGTCTAGGAAGAGAAGGGGTGGCTTTGCTCTTTTTCAAAGTATTAATATATGCTTGTTAAGTATGGAAGATCTTGGCTTTTTCAAGCCATTCTCCAATGAGGGTGGGGACTTTGTCCATTGATAGGATCATAATGGCAAGCCTTTGGTCAAGGCTGAGAAAAAAGGCATCAATAAGCATGGCATGGTCCATGATTCCTGCTCTAGTGGCTAGATTCTGGAATTCTGTAATATACTTCTGGAATTCATTGTTGATCTCTCTGTTGGGCTTGTGGAAAGACTTCTGCACTAGTTTGAACAAAGTGGGCAGTGGCTTTGGTATCAAAAGGGAAAAAAGTTCCTTTAAAGTTTTTGATGAACTTGTCAAACATTTTCTCTAAGGCAAGGGTGGTGGTGTTAGCTAGTTTATTATACCACAGCTCTAAGAAGGGAATTTCTCTACCCTTGCTTAGCTTGTTAAGTGTAATCATGATCTTAGTATTGTTTTTAGCATATAGTATGGTGTTAATTGTAAAATAGACCTTTATAGCCTTAATCTAGTAAATGGCATTGTCTGAATCATCTGAGAAGTTAGTGGAGAGGGCTGCCTTGAGCTTAGTGGAATGCATGAACATGGGAGTGCTAGAGATGACTGGGAATGGGGTATAAGTGGGGGCTAGTGGATGTAATGGTGCAAAGAGAGTTCTGGGTCTAGAGTATGATAGAGTTCCTATGGAGGCTATGTGAGGGGACCTAGAAAGGCATTTGGATCTGAAAGCAGAAAATGCTAGGGGTATGGATTTAGAGTCAGAGTTGGAGTAGATGCCAAAAGATCTATAGGCACAATGATGGAGGAGTCTTTGAAATATGCTGGTTTAATGGGGGTACATCCAACTCTTAGAAAAGAGAAACATAGGAAGATTCTTGGTCTTTTGTTATGCAAATAGCCTAAGTTGTTATCAAAAGATGAAGATGCAAGGATGAACTTGATCTGATAATGGACTTGATGGTGCTAAGAACAGAAGAACATAGTGTAGAGACTGCAGCAGACTCAAGACTATATTATAATTGCATAGATTAAGAATAAAGAGCTAAGTATAGGGCATAGTGAGATATATATACTATAATGAAACATCATAGAACTGGATGGAAAGGGGATGACTAAGCCATTACTAAAGAAATGGCTATGGAGTAGTAAGCATTCCAGCATAATGGTAACAAAAACAAAAAATGCTAAGATGAAATAGAAATAAATGCTGTGAAATGTGAGACCATGACTAGAAAAAGGTAATGGTCATTATACATTATAAAGAAAAAAGGAACATACTAAGGAATAGACAAGATAATAAGAAAGAGATGACAATAGATATAAAGAATTGTAACAGCAAGACAATGACCTCAAGTATATTTGTAAAAAGATAAAGAAGTGGTTAGAAGAGTAGTATTTCAAGACTATGGCATGGCCTGCACAGTCTTCTGACCTCAACTTCCTTAAGCATCTTTGGGATTATCTCAAAAGAAGGCTTGCAGAGAAAAAATACGCCTCTTAAGGAGTCCATGAGTTGTGGGATAGAATTTAGAAGAAGTAAAAGGAGATACCAGTGGAGGAGATTTAGAAACTTATTAAAAGCATGCCTAGAAGAATAGAGGCAGTGATTAAGGCAAAAGGAGATTATACCAAGTACTAATATACTCTAAATATCAAAAGCTCAAAAACTATTACAATGAGGTCACCATTTTAAAATAGTCATATCTTAGAAACCACTATGCTAAATTACATAATTAGTAGCTCCATTTGTAGCCAAGAGTGTGTATCTTATTTCATTCCACTATGATTAAGCAGAATTCCCACACATTCAGATACTACACAGCAGACAGTTTAGATTAGTGAAATATTATAGTTTTTGAGGCCACTATAATGCTTTAAGGCCCATTACTGTGCAAAATTTGTCTATCACATAGTTGATCACTATAATGCAGATATTCCCTCTGCCAAGGTCTATGGTATTAATCAACTAGAAGCAATATGGTTTGCATAGAAAGCATGAAATAAGATAAATATTACTATAATTTGAAATTGTTGAAACAAGGCTGGCATTCTATCTAAGTCATTCTTAGCATCCCTTCAGCCATTACTTTCTACCTTATCCCTTGTTCATACAAAACCTACTAATAATGATTCAAATTCCATGCTTAGTATGAGAATCTTATAGAAAGTATCTTGAACCAACTTAAATCAACTGGTACACTTCAACATGGAAATCAGATGAGCTTCTAAATTTAGCCATTGAGCAGCATAATCTTTATGATGCAACAAATAAGGAAATCTTCCAGTTAGTAAGAAATTACATGATAGGAATTTAAAAAATAATAATAATGGTTGTAGTGCCCTGGTATGACATCCCACATGTCAAGAGGCACTGCAAGCAGTGCTGATGCTGAATAAATATCTTGTGAACATGAATGATTCATTAGTCCATAGGGCAGAATTGATTTTGAATACATTGAAACAACATACTCATGTCACTGGCATGCAGAGCATGAGAGACAACAAATTAACTAATTACTTTACTTATAAATTATCAAGACAACAGGGTGTCTCAACTATGCATAGGGAGAAGAGGAATGAAATCAAGTAGGAAACTTACTTGGTTGGTTTAAAAATTAAAATGGCAATCAAGAGAGGATATAGAAAAGAGTATATTCTGGAGTATAACTCAACAGAATGTATGAGTATGTGAATGTAGCTTGTGGGCTACTGAACCTGGCTTAAGGCCTAGGTTTATATACTATAGAAGATATGTTTATATATATGTACAGTAAGGATAAACATGGTAAAGACCATGGAATGACATGGAATGTCATAGAAGAAATATCAAGAAATCAGTATAGCTAACAAATAGCAATAAGAACTCTTATCTATAATGTCATAACAATAGATAGTGGAAATAGACTATGTTCTGAAACAGATCACATGAGAATCATATGACATGGTCTAGAAGGATTATAATCAGGATAAGAATTATATAATAGAAATCATAAATTCCAACATAAATAGCTTCATAGTGATATTGTACATACCATAGACCTCTATTATACAATTGTTAATTTCATTCTTATGCTCAAAGAAGCATAGTATGTCTCTTTCAAACAATCCATACTTCCTAATAACCCATATCTCTGGAGCTGTCCTGAAAGGTATGTGTTAGGAGTCAACTATAGTATAGTCTACAAGGAAGGACCTGGGAACTGCTGAAAGCCACATTCGATTTCATGTACAGCAAAGTTCATCAACTTTCTCACAGTTTAGTGTTAGTGACTGTGACTTATGTTTACTGACCAGCAGAACACTGAGGGGGCCTGGTTATGCTCTTTTGTGCATTCTTCCTCATCAGAGCTTCTCTGTTACCTCTGGTTCATTTGTTATTAACTCTGGATCAATCTTACATGGCTGGGTTTCATTAAACCATTTCCTAAGCCACTTTCTAAGGAAACCATTAAGATAAAGTTAACACTGACACTACAATACCTGTGGTACATGGGTAATTATGAAGTGATGCCATGTAAATCTTACTGAATGTTAATGTACTCAGGGAGGTAAGGTGAATCCACAACCATCGACACCTCCAACTCATTCTTATCTCCAGTCTCATCCTTGTTGGTGTTCTCCAAGACCAACTGTTCCAACTCTTTCCTGAAACTCACCACTCTTCCCAATGAATCTCTAGGATCATAGACCCAATCCACATTTGTATTATGCCATGGATCAAAGAAGATCATCTCAACATGTCAGAGTGGAGCTACTTCTGCAGTATGAGCAGTAGCACCTGTATGTAAACGTAACATTGTGATTATTGAATCCAAATGTCCCTCTACCAAGCTTGCCAATGTGATCTTGCATAGTTTTGGTAAGGGAACATGTCCCTGTCTACATCTTTTACATCCACAAGTCCATGAGATATCCAACATAGAAATGATATGATTTAGATCCTGTGACTGTGGACAAGAGATAAAATAAAATAACACGAGTGCTTGTGAGAGTGCAAGACAGTGTACAAGCTTGTCATTTGAGAAATCAACATTTTGGATAGAGAGATGGAGAAGGGTACACCTGGAGCAAACTAGAAGGTCTGAAAAGGTATGGTCATGCCAGTGTTGGCTACAAACTATGAGATTGAATGTGTCAATTTTGAGTGTTTGAAGTTGAGGTAGGACAAAAGGGTGGATCATGCCATTTGCATGAGCATATGGAGAGAGTTGACAAACCTGAAGTGTCTGAAGACAGGGAAAAATAATGGTCTGGCCAGTATTCATAGGCAGACTCAAAGGCTGATCTATGTCTAAGGAGTAAGTGGTGATGTTCTGACATTGGGAAAGGTCTATGAATTGCTAATTTAATGCAAAGCTTCTGCTATGATGTGGGACAAACTCAAAGGACACCTCTGAGAGGCTTTTCCAGTGGAGGTGAATCCTATCATTCATCAAAGGCCCAGGTCTGTTATAGGTGAATGACTTGAGGTTTGTGGCAGACTTCAATCTTAGGTGGACCATGATGAGTGGTGCATGCTCAACTATGTTGCTGTTAATGGTGAGATGTTCTAAGGAAGACAAGTCACATGGGGTAAATGTGAAGAGGATTGGGAAATAAGCACCTGCTAATTGAAGCAAAATACATTTCCAATGCCATGCATTCATCCAAAGTTGATCAACAAGTAAATGAATTAGACCCTCTGTGGTCAAATGGTACAAACAATGATCAGTGAAGGTAAGCAAGATTGCTAGAGCAGCTGATCATTTCAAGTGTTGGTCTAACATGGATTGAACCCTCAACACATCTTCCTCACAGCTTGTGCCATGTGATTCTAAAAAGTGAACTTGGATGGATATCCAAAGGTGAGGATCTGATTCTGTGACTACTTTCCAAAAGGTGCAAACTTGGGTGAGGCAAAGGGGTCCCTGCACAAGGATGCCATCAGTCATTGACCCCTCCAAGCTAGCCATGTAAAGCTCAAAGGTATAAGCTAATATCTCAGGAGGAATTCATGACATAGGGGAGCTACATTGGAGAAGTGCTTGGAGTGTATCAGCATTGATTGCAATGTGCACAGCATGTTGTCCTTCAGGGTGATGTGCCATCTGTCCAGGTTGCTGTTGAATAGACTCACATCATATATGTGCACTGTTATTAGAATGTTCTAAGTAGTTACCATATTAGGAAACTACTATTGTATATAAGCTACCACATGCATGGGATAATATAATAAGGCTTCCTTGACTCATATCCACTATGTCCAGTTCACTCAAGTCCTCTGCCAGGTAGGTTCTTATCTAGGAGCCCTCTTCTGCTGCCCATGCAGATGTGCACTAAGCACCACTGCTCCTGTATGTTCAACAGGTTATGAGCCCCAGTAGCAATAGCTGTATGTGCTTTTAGTGCCTGACTTAGCTTCAGAAGTTCCTATCTATGCAGACATCTATTCAACCCACTTTGACATCTTAAAAGTGTGCTATGTGCCATCCTTGAGTGATTGCCCTTTATGTGCAGCATACAGTGACCCCAAAAACCCTTTCCATATTGGCCTCATTTGCAGTGTGTGATGCACACTGCCTACCCCTATGGAATTCTTGGTGGAATTACAAATAGAGCATACTCTTGGCTATCAAATTGGTCCCTGAGTCATGTAATAGAATTCACATGGTGCAGAGATATGATCATTTTAAAATAGTGATGTTATGGAATGGATTTTTGCACTTTTGAATTGGTGACCAGAATTATGATTACAGTGGCTCAAAAAAGTGTCCCAATGTTGGTACATTTTGAAGAGATTGGTAAATTGCCAGTGATAGAGACCAAACAAGGCCAAACACCTGCATAGGCAAAGGTAGTACTTACTCTAGGCTTTCTAACCCAACTTGGATCATATGATTTGGTTG
>JBBPUB010000553.1:0-12153 GCA_038094415.1 Xerocomus alliaceus
TGATAGTGTTGATTTTATGTATAACAGTGTTGAGCATATATATTGTGTGGTAGAGTATAGATATTGTGGTATCAAGCATAGGTTTGTCACCATCAAGCATACAATTTGTGATGTCAAGCATAAGTGTTACTGTAGAGCATATATATTGTTGTGTCAAGCATATGCTCTGCAGTCCTATATTTAAAGACCATATTAAACACACTTATTGAAACGGCTGAACCCTCTTGGGAACGAAGATTGGCTCTACTACAACTATCAGCTATAAGAAAAAAGAAGATACTAACTTGCTACATTTAGTAGAGAGTTGATGGATCTTGAGGCTTAGTAGTCGAGTTCAGGTGAAGACCAAGAGACTAGACTGGGGATTTACCCAGCGTCATTCTTGGGGTTTATATACTACTATATTATTTGTACATGTTTGTCTAACCCTAATACCTGATTAGGTAGAATGCTATGCCTACGCAGTAGGGCAGTGACTAAGGTAAGAGTCCATGTTGTAGCTATCCAATAGCAATAAAGGCGTACCACAGCCTCTAGGGCTGAGGGAACTGGAAATGAATAACACGTTTGATACTGTGGGTGGCAGATCAAATGGAAGAGAAACTGTAGCAGTGGTAATGAACCAGGCTGTGCCATAGCCATGTATAGCACGGAAATGAAAAGAATCACACGGTGATTAAAAAGGATGTTGGCTACACACAGTAGGAGTCTATAAGGACACGGTAATGACCATGGCAAAGAATAGCCAAATGGAGATAGATCTGATCAGAAAGAAGAGCAGAAGATAAGCATGATCAGATTAGTCATGAAATGATAAGATAAGATCGAGCAAAAGTATATGCTGAGTCTGTTGAGATGAAGAGTCTACCAGAGACTGTATCTGAGACGTCAAGGATCATCACACTACCCCCTGCTTAAAGACCATTGTCCAAATGATCAAAGGGGAGATGATGAGGTGGAACAACAGTGATATTTTCAGGACATTTCTGAAAAAGGAAAAGGAACTGTTTGGGATCAATAGTAAGGGCTCATGGAGCCAAGGGGTGATTGTCATAGAAGTTGGAAATAGCCTCCTTGGCATTAGTAAGGTTGGAGCTCAGCTCCCAAGTTTGTTCCATGTCATCATATTCTTTCCAGTGTACCAGATATTCCAGCTGACGTTGTCAATATCTGCTGTCCACAATGAAGTCAACTTCCCATTCATTATCCCGATCTTCCATAACCTTAACAGGACCAGATCATTCAACTGGCTGACCTTCTAGGCGTTCTTTGTAAGGTTTAATGTGAGAGATATTAACAACTGGATGGATCCTCATGGATCGGGAAAGCTTAAGTTCCACTGCATTGGTTTCTATCATCTTAGTGATGGTAAATGGCCTGAGCCATCATTCCGAAAGCTTCTTTGATGCACGCATGAGTTTAAGATTTTCCGTGGACAACTAAACCTATTGGCCCATGCTATACCCAGGGGAATTACTATGAGATTGATCTGCATATTTCTTCTGATGTGCCTGTGCTGCTTTCATATTTTGTTTTACTTGGTCAAAAGTAGCAGCCATTTCATCTGCAAATCTCACTGCAGCAGGTGCTTTATCTGACTTTAGCGGTTCAATTCCCATTCTTGGATTATATGAATGTGTGACTTCAAAAGGGGTCTTCTTGGTAGAAGCGTGTTGTTTGGAATTAATGGAAAACTGGGCAATGGCAAGCCAATCTACCCATTGATCTTGTTTTTCTGAACAGAAAATTCTCAAAAACTTCTGTACTTCTTTATTAACAATCTCTGATTGTCCATTTGTTTGAGGATGAAACGCAGTACTCAGTTTGGTTTTGATAGATAAGGCTTTGTTTATTTCTATCATAACTTGTGCAGCAAATTGCAGTCCTTGATCCAAAACAATAGAAGATGGAAGTCCATGATGCTTCCATACATGATTTAGGAACAATTGTGCTGTATCCAGAGCACTGCACTGTTTGGTACAAGATATAAGCTCAACTTCCTTAGAAAATTGATCTACGACTGTGAGAATTGCATCAAAAGATCTGGACTTAGGCAGATTGGTGATAAAATATGACTCCATGGCATTTCTGGAATAGGAAGGGGCTGTAACATGCCACTAGGGGTGGTATTTGACCCTTTGAAGCATTGGCATCATTCACAATGACTGACATATTCTTGTACAAATGTGGATATTCCAGGCCACCAGTAAAATCTGGAAATTAATTCCAATGTCTTCTCATATCCGGGATGTCCTGCAATTGGGGAATCATGATACAATCTGAGAATGTCCATCTTGATCAGGGCAGAATCTGGTACATATATGTGGCCTTGCGGATCATGCAACAAACCATCTTCTCCTTTGAGTAAAAAGTATTTTCTGCCAAGATGTAAGGTATCATTCTCTGTAAGCTTACAAAGCTTGTTGAATATAGATTTATTAAGTCGTTCACCTTCATCGGAGATGAGAATTGGAGTATCTTGCTCCATAGATTCAATCTGCTCCAATGGAATTACCAGAACTCCTTTATTATTCTGATCTATACCAATAGCATGATCTTCTCTCCTGGAGAGTGCATCGGCTTTGCCCATGGTAGCTCCAGGCTTATGTATCCATTTTAGATTGAATCGGGATAAATATTGCGCCCATCGTGCCTAACGGCAATTAAGATCTTGTCTCATCTGATACCATTGAAGATTTTGATGATTATTCCAGACTTCCACAGGAAATCTAGCTCCTTTGAGATAATGTCTTCATTCTTCCAGGGATCATATGACTGAGAGCATCTCCTTATCTGAGATGGGATAATTCCGTTCTGTGGATTGCATACTATGTGAAGCATAAGCGATGGGGTGCCATTTGTCATCTTTCTTAATAGAGAGCACTGTTCCCGTGGCATAATCCGAAGTGTTAGCTTCTAGGTGGAATTCACAATTTATATCAGGATATGCCAAAATAGGGGCAGATATGAATGCATTTTTGAGCATTTCAAATGCTTCTTGTTGAGCTAAGCCCCACTCGAATGAGACTTTTTTCTTTAAGAGATCGTCAAGTGGTCTAGCCATTTGAGAGAAATTGGAAATGAAGCGGTGATAGAAGTTGGCTAATCCTAGAAAGCTCCTAACTCCTTTAACATTTGAGGGAATGGGCCACTGGGTTATGGCCTCAACCTTCTTTGGGTCCATAGAAATGCTGTTCTTTCCCACAATCATGCCAAGAAAATCTACTTCTGTGACATGAAAGTGGCATTTGGGGGCTTTCACAAAAAGGTCATTCTCCTTTAGTCATTGTAGTACTTCCAGCACGATTTTATCATGTTCTGCTTGATCTTTTGTTTTAGTAAAAATTAATAGATCATCAATGTAGACCACTACCACGTCATCCATGTTGGCAAAGATTTCATTCATCATGGCCTGGAACGTGGCAGGGGAGTTGCATAATCTGAAATACATTATGAGAGGTTCATATGCTCCGCAGAAGCATACAAAAGCGGCTTTCCATTCATCTCCTTCTTTGATACGGACATTATTATAACCCCATCTTAGATCCATTTTTGTAAATAGTTTAGCTTCTTAGAGCTTGTCTACAAGCTAAGAAATTAAAGGTAGTGGATAATTGTTTTTGATGGTATGTTCGTTCAGATATCGGTAATCCTGTACCATTCGTTTACCACCATCCTTTTTTGGGATAAAGAATACAGGGGACATTTGTAGTTATTTCAAAGGACGAATATAGTCTTTCTGCATTTGTTCATTTAGAAATGCAGTAACTTCTTCTTGTTCATTGATCAACAAAGGAATAATTCTTTCTTTTTGGGGTTTGAAATCATCCTGTAATTCAATCACATGGTCCCAGGGTTTTCTTATCGGTATCCTTTCAGAATCTTTCTTTGAGAACACCATGAGGTAATCATGATATTCTTTTGGAACTAATTGATCTGGCGGTACCTCTTTGGGTTGTACTCATTCTAGAACTTTCTCCTGATCATTACTCCTTTCCAGGGAGTTTATCTAATGATACACGTTGTAGCTTTGATCTAGCTGTTCTTTTTGAAGCATCTGTAAAAACTTGCTTGGGGTGGAATCACCTTATTAGAGATTTCGACAGTGTTGGGGACATCTCGTCAATCAAACCGATCTGTTGGTCCAATCTATATCTGGATTGTGGTGCTGTAACCACTCATATCCTAGAATAAATTCGAACTTTCCTAACTTGATGACCTCTGCTGTTAATTTTTCACAATGACCTTCATATTCCATAACAAGCTGACAATTATGTGTAATCTTTCCAGCAGCGTTGAGTGTACCATCGGTGTTGTACATGGCTATAGGGTGTCTTAAAGGGGTTAAAGGTAGTTGAAGACGCTGTGCAAAACTTTGATCAATGAAGATCGCATTTGCTCCAGAGTCTAGGAGGGTGTATGTTTTAGTGAAAGGTATATTGAGCTTCAGGGTTATCTTTATCAGGAGAACTATATCCTTTTGGGGATTGATTGTTCTCAAGAAATGGAATTCTTCTTTTTGTGACTCCGGTATTAGATCATCTAGATCTTCGTCTGTCAAATCTAAATACATTGTTCTGACATTGTGTCTCTTTTGTTCGGGTGTGGTGATAGAAGTTTTCATGCTCCTTATTTCCACTATGTCTGGGAATACTTTTCCTGCTTTAGGTATATGCAAATCAAGCACCAGTGTTTTGTCCTGGCCAAGCTCATCATCTAGATGAGACCTGCATGATGGCAAAGATAAAGTTTCTTCTATTTCCAGAATAGCATATCAATTTGGGCTTCCACCTTTTCCAGATCCAGAGGGTTGCCCTAATCTTTTCCCTTTTTGGAAATTGTTTTGTAATCTTGGAACCAGGCATGGGCTTCATCAAATCCCATACCTGCAATAGATTTACTCCAGTCTCTTTCTTTTCCTTTTTCAGAAGATCTGTTACTGGAAGATTCTTCTGCTGTGCTCATTTCTCGAATATTACAAGAGGGTCTACTTGTAGTGCACCATTTGGCATGTCCTCCACCAAGGAATTTGCATTTTTCACATGTCTTTTTAGATTTAGTACATTTGGAAGTGATGTAAGATCCTTGGCAATTAAAGCATTTTAGGGGTACTCAGTTTTCTTTTTGGACAGCATCTATGTCCATGGCATTTGGATCTTGGGTGGGTCTAGCGATCCTATCAGCTGTTCCACGCTGTATGAATCCTAATAATTCTTGTCTTTCCCTGTATTCCTTTACTTTTGCCATGAAGGTGGTGCAATCTCTGTACCAACCATCTCGTAAGAAAAGATATTTGACCATATCTTGATTCATGTTTCGTTCCATGATTTGTAAGATACAATCTCTGTCATATTCGGCTGTAGCAAGGTAATTTTCCAATTTGATGAGATATTGGGCTACCATCATCTTATCTGTCTGTTTCAGATTTTCAATCTGTCTTCTAGCCCATTCTTTCTCATTGGTTAAGCAGAAATGAAGTTCTATGAGCTTCTTGAATTCTGGCCAATCTGTTGAATCTCCTTTTAAGATTTAATTCAGATGGGCTCATGCGAATGCTCCAGCATTGCCTTTGGTCATTCTGGATAGTATGGCTTTAACTCCGGCTTCTCCGTGGAGCACACCAAGGTTTTCTTGTCTCCATACTTGCGCTTTTGTCCACCATTCTTCGAACTTCCTTCCTCTGGTTCTGTCGTACTCTCCTGGATCTGCTACAATTTTGGTGATTCTAGCACCACTGTGGGAAGATGGATCAGCTTTGACTTGTTCTTCCATTTCCTCTATATCTTCTCGCAATTTCTTGTTTTCTTGTAATATCTGTTCCATAGCCCGGCTATGCACATCAAGATAATCTTTGAGATGAATTCCCAATTGGGAGAGATCATTTTTCAACGATCTGGCAAGTGCATCAAGTGTGTTTGCTAAGTGCTCTGATAACACCATGGTTTAATTAATCAAAGGCAGCGATAGTGGCATTATTGTCTTCTTGATCCAATCTTACTAACTCAGGAACATGCCAGTTGTTCTTGTTAAACCAACCTCCACGATATCTTCAATTGTCTTCAGAGGCTTTAGTCAGGCTTAATATGCCAAAGCTTAATTTGAAAGGGTTTTCTTTGGTCTTGTATATGTGTACTACTGCAAGTAAGGGTGTGTTGCATTCAATGACTTGTTTGATAATCCAGCAAATTACTAGGGTGCAGACAAGGAAAATTCCAATGAAGGTGGCAAGGATGAGCTCAAACGTTGAGATCATCTAATAGTTTTGACAGTTGGGATGTTGCTGGAGTCCTTCTCCAAAGATCCAACCATCTGAAGTTGCATTAGTTGCAGGTACTACTCCTATGAAGGTGGAATAAGGCGTGCGAAAAGTCCTGCTTCTATTTCCTACAAAGAGGATTGGAACTTGGGAGTCAGTTGCGTACTTGGCAATCCACCTAAGGAAGTAGATTGTGATGATGTAAAAGGTCAAACTAAAAAGAAGAAGAATGACAATCAATTGCATTCAATATTTGTAAGAGCGAGGTGGGAGATTGTGTAATCCTATCCTACTTCCTCTTTCTATTCCCCTTTTTATCTCCTGCTGATATCGCCTTCTTTGTCTTTTTCTAGGCGGTGGTGGTGCTGCAGGTGCTTCTTTGAACTCATATTTGGACCACCCTTCTGATAGGCAGCACTTGGGGATATTGAAGGTACGGCTATAGAAATTTGCCTGTACTGTCAAAGCTATATCATAAAATGCCCTCTCTTCTTCTGAGGGCAGCCTCTACAGTGGTAACCGATCTGTGACATCTATAATGCTCAGTCCTGGGCTGCAATCATTTGGGTTGGGGGTAGGCAGAAGGAGGAGGTCGGGGGACTCTGACTCTCTCTCAGACTTCATATGGGCGGATAGTATAAGGGGAATGACTATGTCCTTATCCTTCATGTCTGTGGCTGGTGATGTACTCTCTTCATAGCCATTTTCTGTTCTCAGATCTCCTGTGATCGTATCTCTGACGATTGAGTCCTGTCAGGGGAAGCCTGGTAAAGAAGCCTCTAACTCTCATAAAAAGGCTGTGGCAGGCAACTCTGATCTGTTCCCACCCTCCAGAACCTGTGTGGCTGGCTCTTGCTCTTTTCTTAGCTCTGCCCATTGGCGATTGACAATGAAGGGATGAAGGAAGTGGTGGAACTGGGGGAAGGACACTAGCACTTGTTAGTACTGGTCCTGTAGTAGAGGGGGTCACTAGAAAGAATAAGAGTCTAGTCTAATGAAACAGCTGAACCCTCTTGGGAACGAAGATCGGCTCTACTACAACTATTAGCTATAAGAAAAGAGAAGGTACTAACTCATTATGTTTAGTAGAGAGTTGATGGATCTTGAGGCTTAGTAGTCAAGTTCAGGTAAAGACCAAGAGACTAGACTGGGGATTTACCCAGTGTCATTCTTGGGGTTTATATACTACTATATTATTTGTACATGTTTGTCTAACCCTAATACCTAATTAGGTAGAATGCTATGCCTACGCAGTAGGGCAGTGACTAAGGTAAGAGTCCATGTTGTAGCTATTCAATAGCAATAAAGGCATACCATAGCCTCTAGGGCTAAGGGGACTGGAAATGAATAACACGTTTGATACTGCAGGTGGCAGATCAAATGGAAGAGAAACTGCAGCAGCGGTAATGAACCAGGCTGTGCCATAGCCATGTATAGCATGGAAATGAAAAGAATCACACAGTGATTAAAAAGGATGTTGGCTACACACGGTAGGAGTCTATAAGGACACAGTAATGACTGTGGCAAAGAATAGCCAAATGGGAATAGATCTGATTGGAAAGAAGAGCAGAAGATAAGCATGATCAGATTAGTCATGAAATGATAAGATAAGATTGAGCAAAAGTATATGCTGAGTCTGTTGAGATGAAGAGTCTACCAGAGACTGTATCTAAGACATCAAGGATCGTCACACTTATAATCAGGATCTAACTATATATCAATTTATTTTGTTAGCCAATCCATATTGTAACAGTAAGTAATGTGTATGACCAGTTTTCATTTTTGGTATAGTAACTTATTTTGTATTGTTTGATACTGTAGCATTTATATTTGTGGTTGCTTATCCATTCCACTTCATAACTACCATCTACATCCTATTTATTCCAAGATCATGTCAGACATCTACTGGCCCAAGGCTGCTTCATCCCCTCTCCACATCAACTACATAACCCAGGTCAAGTACTCAGTCCATCTGATCAATTTCACTTACTTTGAGGTCAAACAAACCAACATTTACAGTGAAGTTACAGAACATTGAGTTAACCTTTCAAAATGCTATTGAAACCACCTTCCTCCCCCATCTTCTTCACATCATGTTATTTCTAGACAATGTCCTCAAGGTGATAGTCTGCCCTGCAGTTTCACTTGATATAAATGACCTTGTTGACTGGCACAACCCCAACTTCAATCACTACCTTGTCACCGAATTTCTGCTTGAACATCACAAGCCTGCAATATTGTGCAAATATTATTTGACATATTAGACAAACATTGAGCATATCAATATTGATGATCTCAGTAAGCACTTCCATGTTTCCTTTGATTATAACTAATGAAAATATTAGATTGGAAGCTGTATGAAGATTGCATTAGTTTAAAAATAGAAGGAAAGGAATATAAATACTATGTTAAAGATATTCTGGAAGATGACTGCAAGGAACTGTGGGACTTGGTGGAAGGCCATTATAGCTGTCAATTGGACTTTAAATGGAGTATGTAACCAACAATGATTTTTATTTCTATCTGTTTTACTTATATTTAACTCTATATAGTATCACATTGGGTGAACACAAAGGTAAACAAGGTCTACTTAATATGGATAAATCTAACAAATCCACAATAGAACATGGAGGAGAAAAACATGGAGAACAAAGGATTAGGTGGGGAGGACCAGAAAATGGTGGAAGATAGGAATGATGAAGAAAAGGATGAGAATGGGAATGAAGGAGGGGATGAGGAAGAGGAAGCAGAAGTGAAAGTGAAAGAGGGCAAGGAAGATAATGGTAAAGGGAAAGAGGACAAGAAAAAGAAAGAGAAAGAGAAAGAGGAAGAGGAAGAGGAAGAGGAGGAAGAGAAAGAAGAGAAAGAAGATAATATGAGCATTCAAGATGAGGATGGAGAGCAGGATGGGGACAAGCACCAGAGAATAGAAGGGGAGATCCAAATGAAGGATGTGAAAGAAGAAGGGGAAATGATGACATCTGAAAACATTAAAGACATGATGGATGTGGCTGGGAATCCTGACCATCAATGTATGTGCCTTTATTTTTCCAATGACTACTGAGACTCATCTTGTTACCATAGCATTTGACTTGCAGTCTGAAGTTGGCACCACACCATCCAGTATATCTTTCATTTCTTCTATATACATCAAGTTGACATGTGGTGATACATTCAAGTCAGTACTGTGCAATGTGATGACCCAACTCCTCCACCAAATCAACTAATGATATGATGCAAACAAACAATATGGGAGTTTGATGACAAGGTCAAAAATATATGGAGTAAAAAGTGGTTAGCAACACCAGTAGCATCCAGCTCTAGATTATCTGCTATTATTGGATTTAATCCATTGTTACTTTTAGATCAGTCCATCCATGAGTAGTGTATTTCATATAGATATTGCAAGTAAATAGAATATTTTCTCTGTTTCAATCAAACAACCAGTTAACAACAATATAGCATCATCACAAATTGTATGCAGCCTATTTCTGATTTTCAAGCATTAGGATGTGTCAGAATAGATAGCAGAGGATATCATTAAGAAAATGTATTGCACTGCAGTGGTCAGTCTTGTGGCATGGGAAATCATGGTGGATGTAGCATCTGCCTGTCCACATATGGGTAGTAGTAGTAGGAACAAAGCTTACAGCTGGATGGAATTGAAAACACATTTATCCCTACTCACCCACTTAGTAATTAGAACAATTGAAGTACATGATGAAACAGAAAGCTTCAAAGTAGTCCTATTTGATCCCAGGTACTTAAAAGAACCATCACTCACCACACTTCCACTCCCAGTTCTCCATTAACTTTTTAGACTGTTGTGAGATCATTCCCATCGCCTGTCATGAGGACTCTATAGTAAAGCCATGGATAGCATCAAACATGGCATTCAATGCTTATAGATAGCATCTATGCTATGTTTAATGCTATGTTTAACTGTTGAACATAATGTTGAACATGGCATTCAACACTTGTAGATGGTATATATGCTGTGTTTGACTGTCACACATAATGTAGAACATAGTGTAGAATGTCTATAAAATTCAATCTCCAAGTTCTAGCTTATAGATGGCATTGGGACATGTCTCAAATATTATTATATTTAAATTCTATGCTTGTACACCACTTGGTAACTATGTTAGGCAATCCAATATAACACTAGTCATAGGATTTGGATCAACTCTTTTTATGGCATTAATGCAACATTTTACATTATATTCAACTGTTGAGCAGAGCATTGAACATTGCATTCGACATTTGTAGACTCTGTTGTGTTTAACCATCAAACATAGCATTGAACATGCCTTTTGACACTTGTATGTGGTGTCAAATATGGTGTTCAACACTTATAGATGGCATCTACACTATGTTCAACACTATGTTCAACTGTCAAACATGGCACTTGACACTTGTAGATGGCACCTACACTATGTTTGATGCTATGTTCAACCATCAAATATAATGTTGAACATGGCATTCAACACTTGTAGATGGCACCTACACTATGTTCAACACTATGTTCGACCATCAAACATAATGTTGAACATGGCATTTGATGCTTGTAGATGGCATATATGCTGTGTTCAACTATAAAACATAATGTAGAATATAGTCTATGTCAACAGTATCAATGAAATAATAGAGCCAATGTCCACATAGTCTGGGTAGGTGTCAGTTATACTGTGCTGTAATAGTTGCCCAATATAGAAAGTCATGGCCCAGATACTGTGGTAAACATATTAACTATGGTAGGGGAAAGTGTTGAGCATGAGTCAAACATAGTCAACACAAGTAGATAAATAACTTCATTCTTGAGAAGGCTCTACACATGTAAATAATAGGCTCTAACATGCACTGGTTATTATGAGAAAGCCTTGCTTGATTGCTGATTTCAGACATGTTGAAATGGCAGAATCCAATAGGAACTTGAACCAGTCTACTACAACTATCAGCTAAAAAGTAAAAGAAATACTAACTCATTCTGTTGAGGAAAGAGTTGAAGGTGGCAAGACTTAGTAGTCGAGTTCTGGTGGTTGTGATGATCCTTGCTGTCTCAAATATGGTCTCTGGTAGACTCTTCATCAAGCTGGACTTAGCATATACTTTTTCTTTGATTTTATCTTATCTTTTTCATCTTATCTAATCATGCTTATCTTCTGCTTTTCTTCCTGATCAGATCTAAACCCTTTTGGCTATCTTTTGACATGGTCATCACTGTGTTCCTTCTAATCTTCTAATGTATATAGCCAACACCCTTTTAATTACCATGTGATTCTTTTTATTTCTGTGCTGTGCATGGCTATGGCACAGCCCATTTAATTACCACTGCTGCAGCTTCTCTTCCATTTGATCTGCCACCTGCAGTATCAAATGTGTTATTCATTTCTGCTCCCCTTAGCCCTAGAGGCTGTGGTACGCCTTTATTGCTATTGAATAGCTACAACACAGACTCTTACCTTTGTTGTATCCCTACTACATAGGCATAGCATTCTACCTAATCAGATATTAGGGTTAGCAATACATGTACAAATAGTAGAGTAGTATATAAACCCCAAGGACAATGCTGGGTAGATTCCCAGTCTAGTCTCTTGATCTTCTCCAGAACTCAACTACTAAGTCTCAAGCATTTCAAACTCTCTACTAACCATAGCGAGTTAGTACTTCCCTTTCTCTTTTAGCTGATAGTAGTAGTAGAGCCAGTTCAAGTTCCCCATCAAGTTCTGCTGTTTTAGTGGTAATCCAAGAGACTAGACTGGGGATCTACCCAGCATTACCCTTGGAGTTTATATACTACTCTACTGTTTGTACATGTATTGCTAACCCTAATATCTGATTAGGTAGAATGCTATGCCTACATAGTAGGGATACAACAAAGGTAAGAGTCCATGTTG
>JBBPUB010000554.1:0-12111 GCA_038094415.1 Xerocomus alliaceus
ACCATGTCAAAGAATAGCCAAATGGAGATAGATCTGATCAGAAAAGAAGAGCAGAAGATAAGTATGATCAGATTAGTCATGAAGCGATAAGATAAGATCAAGCAAAAAGTATATGCTAAGTCTGTTGTGATGAAGAGTCTACCTGAGACTGTATACAAGACATCAAGGATCATCACAGTCGAGGTGATGGAAAGACCAGTGAAGAAGGTGCATACAGAGGGTGGAGCAGAGGCTGGGCCAAGCAGCTCGAGCAGGTTGACTCTGAAGTAGGTGAGGGCCCTCCGGAAGATCTCAGAGTCGTTAGTTGAACTCTGGGAGGCAGTCACAACACAGACATGGTGTCTTGTCCACCAGACCCAAGTGCTCAAAGAGCTGGTGTGGCTCAAGGTGGAAGAAGTCTATGGTGTAGATTCATTGGAGTCAGAGGTGGGAAGGGAAGAGGTGAAAGAGGCAGTGGTGGAGTTGAAGGGGTTGGAGGCGGAGAAATGGGAGGCATGGAGAAAGGGGTTCAAGGATGAAGAGTCAGGTAGCGAGTACGAACCTGAGGTGTAGGTAGATAGCTGTAACTACCACAATTAACTGGTTTTTTGTCGCACAGAGTGATCTTGAAATGGAGCAACTAAGCAGAGTAAGGTCTGGGCTTGTCCAGATACTGCAGATGGAAGTTATTGACAAGCTCGGATGCATGTCCAAGTTCTGTGGCTAGTAGCCAGGAAGTCTCATCATCGGTACCTTCATATCCAGACCAGCAGACCAAGTATAGTAACTTGCAGTTTCATCATCTACAATTGATCTTCAAGTCTAGGATTTCTGTGATTTCGTATTCCAATTCACCTTCAATCTCGACTGGAGGTGGCGGAGGTTGAGTTCAATCCAGAATGGTATTTGGAACAGAGGGTTCTAATTGTGATATGTGGAAGACTGGGTGTATGGACTTTATGGTATCCAGGAGTTGGAGTGTGAAGGAGTGTGTGCCTGCTTGGGCAATGATGGTATAAGGTCCTAGGTTCTTTTCCAATAGTTTCTTGAAGGGGCATGTTGATTGGAAATACTTAGCCTTGATGAAGACTTGATCACCAACTTTGAAGTCCAGTGCCAGAGTTCATTTGGCTTCTGCAGGACCTTGGTATTGCTTCTGCATGGCAGCTATCTCCTCACGGAGGTATTCGTGGAGTGCATTGAGGTCTATGGAGTATTCTCGGGCTCAGGCGGAGGTGAGATCTCTCTCTGGATGTATTGTCATATTCAGGTGGTAACCCTTGTTGGTGAAGAATGGAGAGACTCCAGTGGTTGCATTTGGAGTGTTGTTGTACACAAACTCCACTAGGGGCAGGAGTTCAGACCAGTTGTCTTGTTAGTAGTTGCAGTATACCTAAAGGTACTGCTTCAGAGTCTGGTTCATATGCTCTGTTTGACCATCACCTTCTGGATGGTATCCAGAGGTGAAGTGGAGTCGGATGTCAAGGGCCTTACCTAGCAAGTGGAAGAAATGGGAGACAAACTCCAAGCCTCAATCGAAGGTAATATGGAAGGGTACTTCATGCTTGAAAAAGACATGGAGGAGGAAGAGCTTTGCAAGCTCTGGAGATGTTATCTTGTCGTTGGTTGGAATAAAAATACATTGCTTGGAAAGGTGGTCAATGATGACCAAGATAGTGGTGTGTCTAGAGGATGTGGGGAGTTGTTCGATGAAGTCCATGGATATGGAGTTCTAGGGCTTCTTGGGGATGAGGAGCTGTTTAAGTAGTCTGTATGGCTTATGCCTTGGGACCTTGGCTCTGGCACAGGCAGTGCATGAGGATACATACTCCTTGACAAATGTCCTGATGTCTGGCCAAGTGTATTCCCTACGGATTAGCTCCAGGGTGCGGTTTTGTTTGAAATGTCTGAATAGCAGGTGGTCATGCTTATACCAGAGCACTCAGAGTCAGAGGTTGTCAGCATCTGGAATGTATATATGGTCATCCAGACAGAGGAAGCCATTGGAGTCAACAGACCAGCAGGGATCAGAGTCAGTGTCAAAGAGGTGGATGGCAGCGATGGGATCAGAGGGGAGAGCAGAAAGGATATTGCTGTGGAGTGACTCAATATCAAAAATGGTGCTGGCCTGGAGGACTGGGGCTGTGAGGTAGGTAGCCCATAGGGATGCAGTGAGCTGTTCCTGCGTGAAAATCAGGCAGAAGTTGTGAGGGTTGACGCAAGTGTAGTTCTTATCCCCCTCTTTGGGATAGACATCCCATCATTTAGTGAGGGCATTAGGCTTCACTCCAAGGCACCTGGGGCGGAAATGAACAATCATGTTAAATTGTAAAAGAAACTCTGACCACCAGGCTTGCTGGTGGGTCAGGAGCTTAGTCATAGCAAAGTACTCCAGGTTCTTATGATAAGTGATGACGTCGATTGGAGTTCTGGACCCTTCAAGATAGTGTTGCCAAGTCCAGAATGCTTCATGGATGGCAAGTAGCTCCTTGTTATGCATATCATAGTTTAACTCTAGGGAGTGGAGTGTCCAAGAGTAGTATGCGACCAGCCAGATTTCTTTGTCCATACAACGGATAGAGAGAATACCAGCGATTGCATAGTCAGAGGCATCGGTCTCTACTATGATTGGAGCATCCAGAACCCAATAGGTGGGGATCAGAGTGGAGGTGAAGGCGTCCTTGAGTGCCTGGAAGGCAGAGCGACAGTCGTCAGAGAAATGCCATGGAATTCCTTTCTGTGTGAGTCAGGTTAAAGGAATGATGATATCAGAATAGTTGTTGATGAAATGCCTATAGAAATTTGTGAATCCTAAGAAGGACTGAATGTCCTTGACTTTCCAAGGCTCAGGCCAATCTTGAATAGCCTTAACTTTCTCCAGAGACATGGTAAGTCTGGAGGGAGAGAGCTGGTATCTAAGATACTCAGTGGAGTCAGTATGGAACTCACATTTTTCTGGTTTGGTGTAAAGTCCATGTTTGCAGAGACAATGGACTACCTTCCAGACATGCTCCTTGTGGGAGGCCTTGTCCGCAGAATAGATGAGGATGTCATTAAGGTATACTATTATGCAAACATCTAACAAGTCAGTGAAGATAGTGTTGACAAACTGCTGGAAAGCCGCTGGAGCATTGGTAAGTCCAAATGGCATCACTAGCCACTTGTATGAGCCATAGCGAGTCCAGAAAGAAGTCTTCCACTCATTGCTCTCGGCGATGTGGACCAGATGGTATGCATGCCAGAGGTCAAGCTTGGTGTAGATCTTTGCTCGGCTCAGAGTGTCTAGGAGGTCGGAGATGCAAGAAAGGGGGTGGCAGTCTTTCTTTGTGATTTTGTTGAGTCCTCGGAAGTTGATGCAAAGATGGAGTGAACTGTCCTTCTTGCAAACAAACAGAACTGGAGTGGCATGGGTGGAGAATGAGGGACAGATGAACCCATTGGCTAAGTGTTCATTAAGGAACGTCTGGAGCACCTCAAGCTCAAAGGTGGAGAGGGAGTAGGTGGTGCCTAGCAGAGGGGATGCGCCATCTTCCAGATTGATCTTGAGGTCATGTTTACAGTGTGGGGCAAGGGTAGAGGCCTTGCTTTTGCTGAACACATCCACGAAGTTGTGGTAGTCCAAAGGGACTTTGGAAAGATTGACTGGGTCTGGAGTGGTGGAAGACGCTCAGAGTTTAGTATCCTTTGGGTAGAGTTGCAGGCTAAATTGTACAGAGCCCTGGAGGCAACAGGCCAATACAAACACAGGTGCATTGATCAGCGTGATGGGTGGAGCCTTGCGATCACAGAAATGTGGTGTATCAGGGGGTGCAGAGTTAGCCGGAGGATGCAGGTCCAAAGGCTGCAGAGTTGAGCTTGGGGTTGTTGGCATGGTCTGTTCAGGTGTGCGGAATGAGATACTGCTTGAGATCCAATCAATCAATGGATTGTAGTGGGCGAGCCAGTTATGTCCTAGTATAAGGGAACAAGATCCATCCAACAGAGTGACATAGAACGTTGTTAGAGTGATATCACCAGTTTCAAAGCAGATAGAGAGATCTAGAGCTTGAGTAATGAAGGAGTTGGAAGTTCCGTCAAATAGCCAGAGTTCGAGTGGAGGGACAGAGTATGGAGAAAGTCCATGATTATTAACGAAGGTAGTGTCTATAAAACAATCAGAAGAGCCAGAATCTACAAGCTGTTACGATTATATTCCTTCATCACTTCATCTTTCTTCTTAGCTTTACTATTCCACAATACCAACTGCCGTTCTTTTTTGAGTATGTAAAACATTACTTCATCCTGGTGGTGACTCCATGTTCCGCAGCACTTCTTTCTTTATAATCCTATTACCATCACTATGGGATGCTTATCTCTCTGCAGTCACTTCTCTCACAGTGGCTTAGTATTCCCAGCTTTCTTCACCTTCCATAGGCTTCTTTAGTTACCTTTATAAACCAGCGCCCTGTACAATAGTCTACATTCTTGGTCTACACAATAACACGTAACCTTGAGTTCGCTGCAATCTTGCACTGTGTCCCCTAAGTCCCTTGCACCTCTGAACTCCCCTGCATCTTGTGGCTCTAACCAGACCTACCCTAGTACCCTTTGCTCCTAGACGCAGACTCAGGCTACTCGCATAACAAAAGACCAAGAATCTCCTATGTCCCTCTTATCTAAGAGCTGGACGCACCCCACTAGTCACCATAGCCTACAGACCCTTCTATTGAATCTCTAGATCCATCAGTGCACACTCTAACTCTGAGTCAGAGTCCACACCCCCAGCATCCCCAGCCATTAGACCTAGGCAACTCCCTGGTTTACCCTCCTCTACCCCCACAGGAACCCTGCCATACCCAGGCCCTAGCATCCCCTTAGCACCCTCGTGTCCACCGACTCCCCTGTTCCCCACTTGCACTCCGTCCCCAGTCACTCCCATGTCCACCCACACCACTGAGCTTAAGGTAGCCCTCCCTGCCAACTTCTCTGGCGAACAAAATGACACCACCTGCTGAATCAAGGCCATGAAGGCCTACTTCTCCATCAACACTGCCCTCTACAGCAACGATGAGACCAAGATCATGACCACCCTGAACAAGCTCAGCAAGGGCCGAGCTGTCCCCTTCTCTGAACTGTGGTATGATAAACTCACAGACCCCAACACCACTGCCACCGAGAAGACCTTTGACAAATTCATAGAAAACTTTAAGGGAACGTTCTTTCCCTTCGATACCAAAGCCACTACCTGCCTAGCCCTGTCAAAACTCGTTCAAAAGTCTTTCTGCAAGCCGAACGGAGAGATAGACAACAGGTTCCAGAAGTACATCACTGAGTTCCAAAATCTAGCTACCTGAGCTGGAATCACCGATCATGCTATGCTCATAGATGCCTTCTCTCTTGGAATAGATCAAAGGATCACCATCATGGTCCTTTCCATGGACAAAGTCCCTATCCGTATCATGGAGTGGCTGGAAAAAGCCAAAGTTTTCCACACACAGATTGCCCACATCAAAGCCCTGAAAAAGGGAAAGCCTACTCCTTCCCTCCTAAGAACCCCCAGAGATCCAAACACCATGGATGTCGATGTAGTTCAACTCACCAAGTTAACCCCCCAGGAGCAAGCCAAGTGCATTCGGGAGGGGTGATGCTTCCATTGCTGATGAACCAGCCACAATGCCGCCCAATGCTGCTTCCGTCCTCCAAACCAAACCATAGCAACCACCTCCACGTCCACCCCACCCACTCCATCCAGCTCCACCACTGCTACTTCGAACCCCTCCCAGGCCCCCACCCTCTCCACCCTACAGACGTTCATTCACCAACTCCAAACTCAGGGAAAGATGGAGGACGAGATCCTGCAAGTCCTCCAGGCTTGTTACGAAGACTCCCCTGATGAACAACTCCCTGTGGCGTCTTTTTAGAAGAAGAGGATGCATCAATGTCTTCCTTCCATGTATTAGTAGGACTGCCTAGTTACTGCATAATTCAAATCCCCATTCACCTTAAAGTGCAGTCCGAAATTGTTGAAACCATCGCCCTCATTGACAGTGGAGCCACATGAAACTTCATTGACAAATTCCTAGTCCCTCATCTGAAGTTAGGAGTACAAGCCCTCTCTGAACCTATCAAAGCATGGAACATCAATGGAACAGAAAATCACCATGAAACCATCAGAGCAAAGCTCAAGGCAGAGCTTATACATGAAGACCTATCGGATCAGGTTGATCTACTCATCCTGAGACTTGGCAAGAAGCAGGTGATCCTTGGGATGCCTTGGCTGTGGAAGTGAAACCCCCAGGTAGACTGGAGGATGAAATCCCTTCTGCTCCCAATCAATCACCTTGAAGAGAGTCTCAACAAGATCACAATCTCTACCCAACTTGCCCAGGACAACCTCCCCCAGACCACCATTCTACCTAGCTGGTGCAAAGAGTACGAAGACATATTCTCAGAAACCACATTTAACGCCTTACCCCCTCATCACCCCTATGATCATACCATTGACCTAAAACCCTTGTTTCTTCCGAAAATTGCCAAGGTATATCCATTGAACCCCAAGGAAAAAGATGCATGTAAAACCTTTGTTGACGAAAACCTTAAGACAGGTCGTATCCTCCCCTTAAAATCCCCCCAAGCCTCTCCATTTTTCTTTGTCCCCAAGAAGGACAGCACACTCCGTCCCTGCCAAGATTATCAATACCTCAACTCCCATACGATTTGCAATGCCTACCCCCTACCCCTCATATCTGACCTAGTCAATAATATAAAAGAATCCACCCTCTTTACCAAGTTGAACATATGATGGGGATATAACAACATACGCATCCAAGAGGAGGACCAATGGAAAGTGGCGTTTATCACCCCCCTTGGGCTCTACGAACCAACCGTCATGTTCTTTGGGTTCTGTAATGCCCCACCCACATTCCAGGCCTTTATGAACCACGTTTTTGCTGACCTCCTGGCTGAAGGATGGCTCAAGATCTACATGGATGACATCAGTATTCATACTAAGGATGATTTAGAGATCCATCACCAGCATACTAGAAAGGTCTTGGAACATCTCTGAGAACACCACTTATCCCTGAAACTGTCGAAATGTTCATTTGATACCCCCACCATGGAATACCTGGGCATGATCATCAGGCAAGGGAAACTCCAGATGGACCTGGTCAAACTCAAGGCCATAAAAGAATGGCAACCCCCATCTTCAGTCAAAGGAATCTGTAGCTTCCTTGAATTCACCAACTTCTATTGGAAATTCATCCCTGACTTCTCCAACATAATATCTCCACTCACCTTCCTCACCTGGAAAGACGAACCATGGAAGTGGACCCCTCAGCAATAGAATGCCTTCAAAACTCTCAAAGAAGCATTCATTTCCGCACCTGTCCTAGCACTCCCTGACCCTAGTAAACCATTCTCAGTGATGACTGACACCTCTCTTCTCACGGCAGGAGCAGTCCTACTCTAGAAGGATGTCAACAGAGACGATCACCCTTATGCCTACTTCTCCAAGACATTCTTCTCCGCTGAATGAAACTATGACATCTACAACAGAGAACTACTCGTGGTCATCCTTGCCCTGGAAGAATGGAAGCAATACCTCTCCGGTTCCTCCCATCCGGTCACCATCATCACTGATTACAAGAACCTATTGTACATTTGTGATCCCAGGAAACTCTCCAGACACCAAGCATGCTGGTCATTGTTTTTATAGGATTTTGAGTTGGTTTGGCAAGTCACCCCCGGAACCAAAATGGGCCCAGCGGATGCCCTGTCCTGACAGTCTTCTCTCAACACCTCTGCTGATAACATCGACTCGTCCATAGTCCAGAAACCCACTATCATCCAAGCCCTTGACACTGCGCTATTACACAAGATCAAATCCTCCTCTGCCCACAACCCCCTTGTCCTCAGAGCACTCAAAGCAGCACAATTAGGCTCCCCATTATTTCCCAGATCAGTTGTATCGGACTGGAAGTTCAACAACGGCCACCTTTTTTACAAGGATAGACTATATGTCCCCCCAGAGCACAGGTCATCCCTTCTCCACACGTTCCACTCCACACCAACTACTGGACATGCCAGACAATTTTGCACCAAAGCCCTACTTGAACGAGACTTTTGGTGGCCTGGCCTTGCCACGTTTGTCAAGAACTTCGTCAATGGATGTCCCATTTGCCAAATGTCTAAGACCAACACACACCCCACCGTACCACCACTATCACCCATCCCATCTGTAGCCACTCTTCCATTCAAGCAATTATCTGTCAATCTTATCACAGACTTACCCCCCTCAGAAGGATTCGACTCAATCATGGTTGTGGTTGACCATGGACTTATGAAGGGGGTAATTCTTGTTCCTTGTCACAAAACCATCAATGCTCTAGGAATTGCTCGCCTTTTTCATGACCATGTGTTTAGGTGATTCAGGATACAGGACTCCATCATCTCGGATCAAGGACCATAGTTTGCCTCAGCTCTAGCATGAGAGCTAGCCAGACTACTTCATTACGACGTCAAGCTATCCACAGCATATCATCCTCAGACAGACGGTCAAACCAAGAGAACCAACCAGAAACTAGAGACATATCTCCAGATCTTCTGTAGGAACAACCCCCATGAGTGGGCCAAGTTCCTTACCACTGCTGAGTTTCAACACAACTCCTGTCCTCACTTGTCCACTCAGAAATCCCCATTCAGTCTCATGCTGGGCTATGAGCCCAGAGTGTTCCCCACCCTCACAAAGACTTTCATTCCAGCACTCTCCTCCAGGATGGACACCCTAACCAAAGCAAGGGACAAAGCCCTAGTGGCACACAGCTTGGTGTGCCTAGCAATGAAACAGCATCAAACAATTAAATTTACCCCCTGAAAAGTTGGAGATTGAGTGTGGCTGAAAGCTACTCATCTCCACATCCCTTTCCCATCTAAGAAACTAGCCCCCAAGCAGGTAGGCCCTTTTGAGATCATTCAAACCCTCTCTCCTCTGGTCTATCATCTCAAACTCCCCAAGTCATGAAGAGTTCACAATACATTCCATGCCTCTCTCTTATCCCCATTCAAACAGACCTCCGCCCATGGCACACCATTCTTAGAACCCCCACCAGAGATCATTGACAATGAAGAGGAATACGAAGTTGAAGCCATTCTAGCTCACAAGGGAATCTCTGGTCGTTATTAATACTTCATCAAATGGAAAGGCTATGCTCCTTCGGAAAACACCTGGGAACCAGAAAGTAATCTCCGCCACACAGCCTCCATGTTGATGGATTATAAATGCCACCATCTACTGTGGTAACCAGGGACCCTCATGAATCACCTTGATATTCAGCTCATTGTCTCCATCCTCCTCCTTCTCCTCATTTTTATCACCACTGTCATAGTCACTATATATTGGACAGCCACCTTCCTCCACCATCATTAGATGCCCATTGACCCTAACATTTTAACTGCCCTTGAACATGCTTTCTCCTTCCTTGTCCCCCTCCTTGTCATGATCTGGGTATGCATAACTCAGATCCTCGCAAGTGCAGCCTATATTCTTGCCCACCTCCGCCACCTTCATCCTCTACAGCACCATCCTCGCAGACCCCTAGCTCCTCCATGCCGTCAAGGTCCTCCCCCTGTACCAAGAAGATGAAGTTACCCAGGAGCTAGTCAGACTGTTCCATGAGATGGCTTGTGTTCAATATTATTATCATCATTGTATCCCTTCTGACACTCCTCCTATGGTGGGTATTCCTTTATGACTTGCTATCAATAAAATCCCTGAAAGAATTCTTTCTGTGCTCCATCTCTTTGGTTTTGATACATATGTCTCTATGATTCCACCTGCATTAATTTTTCCTACCTTCAGACATATATACCTTTCTCTCTCACTGCAGGAACATGATCATTACCTGGAATCCATTTCTTCTATTTCACAGACTCTACTTCCTTCATTCACTTCTCCTTCCCCCCCTACCACTGCTCTGGTATCTCTAGCCCCACTCCATGTCTCTCTAGCTGAACGGATCTCTCCTCCTCCACCT
Organism: Xerocomus alliaceus; assembly: GCA_038094415.1. Taxonomy (NCBI): domain Eukaryota; kingdom Fungi; phylum Basidiomycota; class Agaricomycetes; order Boletales; family Boletaceae; genus Xerocomus; species Xerocomus alliaceus. The sequence continues at coordinate 9,993 of JBBPUB010000554.1, forward strand.
CTGTCATCCCCCATCGCACTCTCCACATCCTCCATCTTCCTGGACTCAGAAGGACCAACAGGGATCACTACCTTCGAACTAGATCAAGGAGTCATTGTTGCTAACCAGGAGTTCCTACTCACCCTCCCGAATGGCCAATGGGTATTATCCGCCCCCCATCATGTACTCCAACCTGCCACCAGACCTCTCCCTGCCTCTACCACTACCACCTGCTTTCTATGTGGAGGTAGGGGTCATTATCAAGCAGACTGTTCCCAGTACCAATGCCCTACCTGTAACCAATCCACTCCTGGTCATAATGTTTGCGATTGCCTTCACACCCAATGCTCCTTTTGCCTACGATGGGGGCATGGTCCTCACTTCTGTCCTTAGCGAGTTTGTGCCACTTGCGATGTGCCTGGACATGTTTGAGATGATTGTCCGTTTAAGCATTACTCCGTACCTCAGGTGTCAGCCATCTTTGGAGGAATCACTCAGGGCTAGAGTATTGGAAGTGGGACTTCCAGTGTATGAAGGGGGTATTGTTATGATTTTATTCCTTCATCGCTTCATCTTTCTTCTTAGCTTTACTATTCTACAATACCAACTGCCATTCTTCTTTGAGTACATAGAACATTACTTCATCCTGGTGGTGACTCCATGTTCTGCAGCACTTCTTTCTTTATAATTCTGTTACCATCATTATGAGATGCTTATCTCTCTGCAGTCGCTTCTCTCACAGCGGCTTAGTATTCCCAGCTTCCTTCACCTTCCATAGGCTTCTTTAGTTACCTTTATAAACCAGTGCCCTGTATGATAGTCTACATTCTTGGTCTACACAATAACACATAACCTTGAGTCTGCTGCAACCTTGCACCATGTCCTCTAAGTCCTTCACACCTCTGAACTCCCCTGCACCTTGTGGCTCTAACCAGGCCTACCCTAGTACCCTTTGCTTCTAGATGCAGACTCAGGCTACTTGTGTAACACAAGCACAGAAAAAGATGGAATGTTATATGAGAGTATGGAAACAGATGGCATAAGGGAATGGGGATCTGAGAGAGCGGACACATTGAGTTGGACCTCTTTTGATGCATGGGTGGAGTTAATGCAACCTTGAGTCCATGCGGAGTCTATGAGGTCATGGACTATTTTTTTGCCTCTGTTTTAGAGGCCTCCGGTTTGTCTTTCGGAGTTGCAGTCATAGCTACATGAGCCTTGGATGCCTGGGATGAAGACTTTGGGCATTCCTTCACCTTGTGACCAGCTTGGCCACAAAACATGCATAGATTGTTGTTGAAGCAGCACTTTCGCTTAGCTACTGTAAGCTTGCTGTCTTTTCCTAGCTTAAATGACAGATCAGGGTTGGGGGTTGCAGAGGATCTGGAGTTGGAATTACTACTGGAGTTGGGGGTTGAGGAGCCCTTGGTAGAACTCCTTGGTTTATTGTCGGAGGTGGTGGTGGGTGGTGTTGCAAAGGTGGGGGCCTTGGGGTTGATGTTCCCGGAGTTGGATCCGGAAGCCTTGTTGGCCCAGGATATTTCTTCTTGACACTCCTAGTAGCAGTGGTCAATTTGTTGTGCCATTGCATGGAGATCATGGAGGTTGCTCAGCTTGCCAAGCTGAGACAACTCATCCTTGATTCTGTCAGGGAGTCCATTATAGAAACTCCAACAAAGCGCTCTGGAGCCCCATTTCTGGACTTGGCTCACCAGTCTGTTCCAATGGACTACATAGTTCAATATACACTGGGTGTTCTTTATATGGAGCTGCTCAAGTTGAGCCTCTGTGTCACCAATGGGGTCGTGTGGGCCAAAGTTTAATTGTAGCTCATATAGGAACACTTCCCAGCTATTCATCCAGAGCGGGCAGTGCTCTGGAGGTTTGCTGCTGAGAAGGTCCAGCTCGAAGTATTCAAGGGCAACGCCCTTGAGGTAGGAATGTGCAAATGTGACCTTGAAACTGTGACAATCCTTGACGTCTTGTATACAGTCTCAGGTAGACTTTTCATCGCAACAGACTTAGCATATACTTTTTGCTTGATCTTATCTTATCGCTTCATGACTAATCTGATCATACTTATCTTCTGCTCTTCTTTTCTGATCAGATCTATCTCCATTTGGCTATTCTTTGACATGGT
>JBBPUB010000555.1:0-12111 GCA_038094415.1 Xerocomus alliaceus
GAACTACTAACTTGTTCTATTGAGGAAAGAGTTGCGGTGGTGGGAGTGGCTTAGTAGTCAAGTTCCGGAGAAAACCAAGAGACTAGACTGGGGATCTACCCAGTGTTGTCCTTGGAGTTTATATACTACTATCTGTTTATACATGTTTGTCTAACCCTAATACCTGATTAGGTAGAATGCTATGCCTACGCTGTAAGGTGGTGACTAAGGTAAGAGTCCATGTTGTAGCTATCCAATAGCAATAAAGGCATACCACAGCCTTTAGGGCTGAGGGGAATGGAAATGAGTAACACATTTGATACTACGGGTGGCAGATCAAATGGAAGAGAAGCCGCAGCAGTAGTAATGAACTGAGCTGTGCTATAGCCATGCATAGCACAGAAATGAAAAGAATCACTCGGTGATTAAAAGGGCGTTGTCTACATGCATTAGAAGATTAGAAGGAACATAGTAATGACCATGTCAAAGAATAACCAAATGGAGATAGATCTGATTGGGAGAAAGAGCAGAAGATAAGCACAATCAGATTAGTCATGAAACGATAAGATAAGATCAAGCAAAAAGTATATGCTAAGTCTGTTGCGATGAAGAGTCTATCAGAGACTGTATACAAGATGGCAAGAATCGTCACACTACCCCCCGCTTAAAGATCATTGTCCAAATGATTGAAGGGGAGACAATGAGTCGGAACAGTGGTAATATTTTCGGAACATTTCTGGAATAGGAAAAGGAACTGTTCAGGTTCAATGGTAAGGGCTCACGGAGCCGAGGGGTGCTGTTTATAGAAGTTGGAAATAGCCTCTTTGGCATTAGTAAGGTTGGAGTGTGGCTCCCAAGTTCGTTCAGTTTCATCATATCCTTTCCAGTGTACCAGATATTCCAGTCGGCGCTGCCGATATCTGCTGTTCACAATGAAATCAACTTCCCACTCGTTATCTCTATCTTCCATAACCTTAACAGGACCAGGCCATTCAACCAGCTGACCTTCTAGGTGTTCTCTGTAAGGCTTAATGCAAGAGATATTAACAACTGGATGAATCCTCATGAATCGGGGAAGCTTTAGTTCCACTGCATTGGTTCCCATCATCTTGGTAATGGTAAATGGTCCAAGCCATCATTCTGAAAGCTTTTTCGAAGCACGTGTAAGTTTAAGGTTTTCTGTGGATAGCCAAACTTGTTGGCCTACATGATATTCTGGGGATTTACTGTAGGATTGATCTGCATACTTCTTCTGATGTGCCTGGGCCACTTTCATATTCTGCCATACTTGATTAAACGTAGCGGCCATCTCATCAGCAAATCATACTGCAGCAGGAGCTTTATCCGTCTTAAGCAGTTCTATCCCCATTCGAGGATAATAAGAATGTGTGATTTCAAAAGGGGTCTTCTTGGTAGAAGCGTGTTGTTTAGAATTAATGGAGAACTGAGCAATGGCAAGCCAATCTGCCCATTGATCTTGTTTTTCCGAACAAAAGATTCTCAAAAACTTCTGTACTTCTTTATTAACAATCTCTGATTGTCCATCCGTTTGAGGATGAAATGTGGTACTGAGCTTCATCTCAATAGATAAGACTTTATTGATTTCTTTCATTACTTGCACAGCAAATTGCAGTCCTCAATCTGAAACAATAGAGGATGGAAGACCATGATGCTTCCACACATGATTAAGGAACAGTCGTGCCGTGTCCAGGGCGTTGCACTGTTTAGTGCATGGAATGAGTTCAACTTCTTTTGAAAATCGATCAACAACTGTGAGAATGGAATCAAAAGATCTGGACTCCGGCAGATCTGTAATAAAGTCTGCGGAAATGTGACTCCAGGGTCTTTCCAGAATAGGAAGGGGTTGCAATAACCTGCTAGGGGCTTTGTTGGTTCCTTTGAAATGTTGACATCATTCACAATGGGTGATGTATTCCCATACAAATGTGGATATTCCCGGCCACCAATAAAATCTGGAAATCAATTTCAATGTTTTTTCATATCCAGGATGTCCTGCTATTGGGGAATTGTGATAGAGTCTGAGAATGTCCATCTTGATCAAGGCAGAATCTGGTACGTATATGCAACCTTGCAGGTCATGCAACAAGCCATCTTCTCCTTCGAGCAAAAAGTGTTTTCTGCCGAGATATATGATATCTTTCTTCGTTAACTTGCAAAGTTCATTGAATATAGATTTATTGAGTCATTCACCTTCATTGGAGATGAGAATAGGAGTATCTTGCTCCATAGATCCAATCTGCTCTGGCAGTATTACTAATACTCCTTTATTATCTTGATCTATGCTGATAGCATGATCTTCTCTTCTAGAGAGTGCATTGGCTTTTCCCATGGTAGCTCCGGGCTTATGAATCCATTTCAGGTTGAATCTTGATAAATATTGCACCCATCTAGCTTGTCTTCGATTAAGATTTTGTCTCGTTTGATACCACTGAAGATTCTGATGATCATTCCAGACTTCTACTGGAAATCTAGCTCCTTCGAGATAATGTCTCCATTCTTCTAAGGATCGTATAACCAAGAGCATTTCTTTATCAGAGATGGGATAATTCCGTTCTGCAGGTTGCATACTATGAGAAGCATAAGCGACAGGATGCCATTTGTCATTTTTCTTAATAGAGAGCACAGCTCCTGTGGCATAGTCTGAGGCGTCGGCTTCTAAATGGAATTCACAATCTATATCGGGATAGGCTAAAACTGGAGCCATAACAAATGAATTCTTAAGCATTGCAAATGCTGTCTGTTAAGGTAAACCCCACTCAAATGGAGTTTCTTTCTTTAAGAGATCATTGAGTGGCCTAGCCACTTGAGAGAAGTTGAGAATGAAACAACGATAGAAGTTGGCCAATCCTAGGAAGCTCCTCACTCCTTTGACGTTTAAGGGAACTGGCCATTGAGTTACTGCTTCTACCTTCTTTGGGTCCATAGAAATGCTGTTCTTTCCCACAATCATGCCAAGGAAGTCTACTTCTGTAACACGAAAGCAGCATTTGGGGGCTTTCACAAAGAGGTCATTCTCTTTTAAGCGGCGTAATACTTCCAGCATGATTCAATTGTGTTCGGCTTGATTCTCGGTTTTAGTGAAGATCAGTAGATCATCAATGTAAACCACTACCACGTCATCCATATTGGCAAAGATTTCATTCATTATGGCCTGAAATGTGGCAGGGGAGTTGCATAATCCGAAATACATTACTAGGGGTTCATATGCTCCTTAGAAGCATACGAAGGCGGCTTTCCATTCGTCTCCTTCTTTGATCCGTACATTATTATATCCCTATCGTAGATCCATTTTGGTGAATAACTTGGCATCTTTCAACTTGTTCACAAGCTGAGAAATCAACGGAAGGGGGTAATTGTTCTTGATAGTATGTTCATTGAGATATCGGTAATCCTATACCATTCGTTTACTACCATCCTTTTTCAGAATAAAGAATACAGGGGAGGTTTGCGGTGATTTCAAAGGATGAATATAGCCTTTCTGCATCTGTTCATCTAGGAATGCAGTGACTTCTTCTTGTTCATCTACCAATAGTGGAATAATTCTTCCTTTTCGGGGTTTGAAATCTTCTTGCAATTCAATTGCATGATCCCATGGTTTCTGTAAAGGCATTCGCTCAGAATCCTTCTTGGAGAACACCATGAGATAATCATGATATTCTTTAGGGACTATCTGTTCTGGGGGAATTTCTTTCGGTTGTATGTGTTCTAAAACTTTCTTTTGGTCATCACTCCTTTCCAGGGAGTTTATCCAATGATACATGTTATAGCTTTGATCTAGCTGTTCCTTTCGAAGCATCTGTAAAAACTTGCTTGGGGTAGAATCACCTTGTTGGAGATTTCGACAATGCTAGGGACATCTTGTCAATCTAACCGATCCAGTTGTCCAATCTATATCGGGGTTGTGGTGCTGTAACCACTCATATCCCAGAATAAATTCAAACTTTCCTAAATTGGTGACCTCTGCTGTCAATTTCTCACAATGACCTTCATATTCCATAACAAGCTGACAGTTATGCGTTATCTTTCCAGCAGCATTAAGGGTACCATCGGCATTATACACCACTATAGGGTGTCTTAAAGGGGTTAAAGGTAAATAAAGATGCTGTGCAAATTTTTGATCAATGAAGATCATGTTTGCTCCAGAGTCTAGAAGGGTGGATGTTTTGGTAAAGGGTATGTTTAGTTTTGGGGTAATCTTTATCGAGAGCACTATATCCTTCTGGGAATTTAGTGTCCTTAGGAAATGAAATTCTTCTTCTTTGGAATCCAGTATTAGATCATCAAGATCAGCTTCTGTTAGATCCAGGTACATGGTCCAGACATCATGTTGTTTTTGTTCAGGGGTGGGAGTAGAAGTTTCCATACTTCTTATCTCCACTACTTCTGGAAAAACTTTCTCTTTCTTGGTTATATGCGAATCAAGCACCGGTGTTTTGTCCCAGCCAAGCTCATCATCTAGATGAGACCCACATGATGGCAAAAATAAAGTTTCTTCTATTTCCAGAATAGCATAGCAATTCAGGCTTCCTCCTTTCCCAGATCTAGGGGGTTGCCCTAATCTTTTCCCTTTTTGGAAAGTGTTTCATAGTCCTGGAATCAGGCACAAGCTTGGTCAAAGCCCATTCCAGCAATAGACTTACTCCAATCTCTCTCTTTTCCTTTATTAGGTGTTTTGACTGGGGTTTTTCCTTCCGAGTTCATTTCTTGGATGTTTCAGAAGGGTCATCCCATAGCACACCATTTAGCATGTCCTCCACCAAGGAACTTACACTTGTCACATGCTTTCTTTGGCTTAGGGCATTTTAATGCTATGTGGGGTCTCTAGCAATTGAAACATTTTAGGGGTTGAGACCCTTGTCCCTTTTAAATGGCATCTATGTCTATGGCGTTTGGGTCTTTAGCAGGTCATGAGATTTGATCGGCAGTCCCACACCGAATGAATCCTAATAGCTCTTGTCTTTCTCCATATTCTTTGATTTTCGCCATGAAGGTGGCGCATTCTTTGTATCGACCATCTCGTAAGAAAAGATATTTGACCATATCTTGATTCATGTTTTGTTCCATGATCTGTAAGATACGACCTCCATCATATTTGGCTGTGGCTAGATAGTTTTCTAGCTTAATGAGATACTAGGCTACCATCATCTTATCGGTTTGTTTCAGATTTTCGATCTGGCATCTAGCCCATTCTTTTTCATTGGTTAAGTGGAAATGAAGTTCTATGAGCTTCTTGAATTCAGGCCAATCTGTTTCATCCCCTTTTAGGATTTTATTCAGATGAGCATGTGTGAATGCTCCTGCATCGCCTTTCGTCATTCAGGATAATATGGCCTTAACTCCGGCTTCTCCACGGAGTACACCAATGTTCTCTTGTCACCATACTTGAGCTTTCATTCACCATTCTTTGAACTTCCTCCCCCTTATACCATCGTACTCTCCTGGATCAGCTACTATCTTGATGATTCTAGCACCTCTGCTAGAAGAAGATCCAGCTTTGACTTGTTCTTCCATTTCCTCCACATCTTCTCGTAGTTTTTAGTTTTCAAGTAATATTTGTTCCATAGCCTGGCTATGTACATTGAGATATTCTTTGAGATGAATTCCTAACTGGGACAACTCATTTTTTGAAGATCCGGCAAGCACATCAAGCGCATGAGCTAGATGTTTGGGTAGTGCCATGATTACTTAATCAAAAGTGGCGATAGTGGCATTGTCATCTTCCCAATCTGATCTTACTAATTCGGAAATGTGCCAGTCGTTCTCGTTAAACCAACCTCCACAATATCTCCAATTGTCTCCGGAGGCTTTAGTTGGGCTTACTATGCCGAAGCTTATGCCAAAAGGGTTTTCTTCAGTTTTATAGGCATGTACTACTGTGAGTATGGGGGTGTTTCTGTCAACTACGAGCTTTATGATTCAGCAAAGAACAAGGGTGCAGACGAGGAAAATTCCGATGAAAGTGGCGAGAATGAGCTCAAATGTTGAGATCATCTAGCACTGATGAGGGTTGCGATGAAGGCCTTCACCAAAAATCCAACCATCTGAGGTAGTGTTGGTCGCGGGGACTACTCCTATGAAAGCTGAGTAGGGAGTGCGAAAGGTTCTGCTTTGGTTTCCTACAAAGAGGATTGGGACTTGTGAATCTGTGGAATACTTGGCAATCCACCTAAGAAAATAGATTGTGATGATGTAAAAGATCAGGCTGAAAGAGAGGAGAATGACAATTAATTGCATTCAGTACTTGTAAGAGCAAGGCGGGATATCTCGTAATCCTATCCTACTTCCTCTTTCTATTCCCCTTTTTATCTCCTGTTTGTATTGCCAGCATTGCCGTTTCTTTGGTGGTGCTGGTGCTTCTTCAAACTCGTACTCCGACCAGCCTTCTGATCTTCTTCTTTTGGGAAGGTTGAAGGTCTGACTATAGAAATCAGCCTGTACCGTTGAAGCTAAAGCATAAAATCCCCTCTCTTCTTCTGAGGGCAGCTGATGCAGTGGTGACCGATTAGTGACGTCTATAATACTCGGACCCGGGCTGCAATCATTTAGATCGGGGGTAGGAGGAAGGAGGAGGTTGGGGCTGTCTTCTTCTCTCTCTTCTTTTGTAGGGGTGGATACTATAAGGGGGACGACTATGTCCTCTTCCTTCACATCAGTGGCTGGCAATGTACTCTCTTTGCAGCCTCTCTCTGATCTCACATCTCTGTTGATCATATCTCTCACGATCGAGTCCTGATGGGGGAACCCTGGTAAAGAACCTTCTAACTCTTGTAAGAAGGCAGTTGCCAGCGAGACAGATCTGTTCCCACCATCTGGGACCTGAGCAGCCTGTTCTTGCCCTTCTCTTGGCTCTGCCCATTGGCGACCGACGATGAAGGAACAAAGGGAGTGGTGGAACTGGGGGAAGGACACTAGCACTCATTAGTACTGGTCCTGTAGTAGAGGGGGTCACTAGAAAGAGTAAGAGTCTAGTCTAATGAAACGGCAGAACCCTCTTGGGAACTTGAACCAGCTCTACTACAACTATCAGCTAAAAGATAAGAGGAACTACTAACTTGTTCTATTGAGGAAAGAGTTGCAGTGGTGGGAGTGGCTTAGTAGTTGAGTTCTGGAGAAAACCAAGAGACTAGACTAGGGACCTACCCAGCGTTGTCCTTGGGGTTTATATACTACTATCTGTTTATATATATTTGTCTAACCCTAATATCTGATTAGGTAGAATGCTATGCCTATGCTGTAAGGTGGCGACTAAGGTAAGAGTCCATGTTGTAGCTATCCAATAGCAATAAAGGCATACCACAGCCTCTAGGGCTGAGGGGAACAGAAATGAGTAACACGTTTGATACTGTGGGTGGCAGATCAAATGGAAGAGAAGCCACAGCAGTGGTAATGAACTGGGCTGTGCCATAGCCATGCACAGCACGGAAATGAAAAGAATCACTCAGTGATTAAAAGGGCGTTGTCTACACACGTTAGAAGATTAGAAGGAACACAGTAATGACCATGTCAAAGAATAACCAAATGGAGATAGATCTGATTAGGAGGAAGAGCAGAAGATAAGCATGATCAGATTAGTCATAAAACAATAAGATAAGATCAAGCAAAAAGTATATGCTAAGTCCATTGCGATGAAGAGTCTACCAGAGACCATATACGAGACAGCAAGGATTGTCACAGCCATACCCTGTCTTTAACTTTCTAAGGGAAGAACTTGTGCATTTGATGTTTGGTTATAGCTAGTCTGGTAGAGTCATGAGTGACCAATGCCTCATCCTTTGCCTTGGCCTGAAATGGCAGAACTCAAAGGCTGGAATGAAACCAGTTCTACTATGAAACTACTTTAGTAAAAAGAGTTAAGGAATACTAACTCGCTGTGTTGAGCAGAGAGTTGAGATGGGCTTAAGGCTTAGAGGTCAAGTTTTGGAGATAATCCAAGAGACTAGACTGGGAATTCTCCTAGTGTTGTCCTTGGGGTTTATATACTACTAGCATATTTGCACATGTTTGTCTAACCCTAATACCTATTTAGGATATATGCTGTGTGTCTACAACTAAGATAAGAGTCCATGTCATAGCTATTCAATAGCAATAAGAGCATGCCACAGCCTCTAGGGCTGAGGGAAGCAGAAATGAATAACACATTTGATACTATGAGTGGCAGATCAAATGGAAGAGAAGCCACAGCAGTGGTAATTAAGTGGGCTGTGCCATAGCCATGTATAGCATGGAAATGAAAAGAATCACATAGTAATTAAAAGAGTGTTGGCTACATGTGTTAGAAGATCAGAAAGACATGGTGATTACCATGTGAAAGAATAGCTAAAAGGGTTTAGGTCTGATCAGAAAGAAGGGCAGAAGATAAGCATGATCAGATAAGATAAAAAAGATAAGATAAGATTAAGGAAAAAGCATTTGCTAAGTCTATTGCAATTAAGAGTCTACTTTGTACCATATATAATATGGCAAGGATTGTCATACTACCCCCCTTCTAAAGATCATTGTTCAAATAATCAAAGGGAAGACAATAAGGAGCAACTTCAGTGACATTTTTAGGACATTTCTGGAAAAGGAAAAGAAACTGTTTGGGATCAATAGTAAGGGCTTGCGGAGCTGATGGGTGTTTGTGATAGAAGTTGGAAATAGCCTCCTTGGCATTAGTAAAGTTGGAGCATAGCTTTCAAGTTTATTCCATTTCATTATATCCTTTCCAGTATATCAAATATTCCAGTTGGTGTTGCTGATATCTGCTATCCATGATGAAATCAACTTCCCATTCATTGTCTCTATCTTCCATAACCTTGACAGGTCCAGGCTAATCTATAGGCTGTCCTTTAAGACATTCCTTATAAGGTTTAATGTAGGAGATATTAACAACCAGATGAATTCTCATGGAATGCAGAAGTTTTAATTCTACTGTGTTGGTTCCCATCAATTTTGTTATGATGAATGGTTCTAGCCATCATTTTAACAACTTCTTTAATGCATGTGTCAATCAGAGGTTTTTCATAGATAGCCAAACCTGTTGGCCAATGGCATATTCAGGAGCGTTCTGTTATGACTGATCTGCATACTTTTTTTGATGTGCCTGGACTGCTTTTATATTTTGTTTTACTTGATCTAGAGTTGCAGCCATATCTGTAGCAAATCTAACAGCAGTAGGAGCTTTATCTAAGTGTGGGGGTTTTATTCCCATTCTAGGGGTGTATGACCTTGTAACCTCAAAGAGTGCCTTTCTTGTTGAGGTGTGCTGTTTGGAACTGATAGAGAACTGTGCAATGGCTAACCAATCTGTCCATTGATCTTGCTTCTCAGAGCAGAAGATTTGTAAGAACTTCTGGACTTCTTTATTGACAATTTCAGATTGTTCACCAGTTTGGGGGTGAAAGGCAGTACTCAGTTTGGTATCAATCTTCAAAGATCAATTAATCTCCATCATTACTTGTGCTGCAAACTGGAGTCCTCTGTTGGATATGATGGAGGAAGGAAGTCTATGATGCTTCCATATGTAATTCAAGAATAGTTGTGCTGTATCTAGTGTGCTGCATTGTTTCATGTAGGGGATGAGTTCTACTTCTTTTGAGAATTGATCCATGACTATAAGAATTGTGTCAAAGGATCGAGATTTTGAAAGATCTATAATGAAATCTGCAGAGATGTGACTCCATGGAGTCTTAGGAATCAGTAATGGTACCAACAAACCTCCTGGATGCTGATTGGTTCCTTTGAATCTTTGACATTTCTCACAATGACTAACATAATCTCAAACAAAGGTGGAAATTCCTGGCCACTAATAGGATCAAGAGATCAACTCTAAAGTTTTCTCATATCCTGCATGACCTGCTATATGTGAATTGTGAAACATTCACAAAATGTCCATTTTCATTAAGACTGAATCAGAAACATATATGTGGTTTTGAGGGTCATGCAGCAATTCATCTTTTCCTTCAACTAGGAAATGTTTTTGGCTAAGATAGATGGTGTCCTTTTCATTGAGCTTACAAAGCTCATTAAAAATGGCCTTATTGAGTCATTCTTCTTTATTTGAGATAAGGAGTGGAGTATCTATCTCTATTTGTCTAATTTATTCTGGTGAAATCATGAGAACTCCTTTGTTGTCATTTTCTATTCTGATGGCATGATCCTCTCTTTTCTAGAAAGGGCACTGCTTTTCCCATGGTAGCTCCAGGCTTATGAATCCATTTTAGATTGAATCTTGACAGGTATTAAGCCCATTGAGCTTGCCTTTGATTAAGATCTTGTCATGTTTGATACCATTGGAGGTTTTGGTGATTATTCCAGACTTCTACAGGATGTCTAGCTCCTTCAAGATAATGTCTCCATTCCTCCAAAGCTCTGATTACAGACAACATTTCTTTATTCAAAATGGGATAATTTCATTTGGCTGGTTGCATACTATGTGATGTGTAAGCAATGGGATGCCATTTGTCTTCTTTTTTGATGGAGAGCACTGCTCCCATGGCATAATCTGATGCATCTGCTTCTAAATGAAATTCATAGTCTATATCAGGATAAGCTAGTATGGGGGCTGTTACAAAGGTGGTTTTCAGCATTTCAAATGCTTCTTGTTGCAATTTTTCCCATTCAAATGGAATTTCTTTCTTTAATAAATTGTTAAGTGGTCTAGCCGCTTGAGAAAAGTTAGAAATGAATTGCTGATAGAAGTTGGCTAATCCTAGAAAGCTTCTTACTCCTTTGAGATTGCTAGAAACAGGCCATTGAATAATTGCTTCTATCTTCTTTAGATCCATAGAGATGCCATTTTTTCCCACAATCATGCCTAAGAAGTCAACTTCTGTGACACAAAAGCAGCATTTAGTGGCTTTCACAAAGGGATCATTCTCTGAAGGACTTCTCTTACAATCTTATTGTGTTCTTCTTGGTCCTTGGTTTTTGTGAAGATAAGGAGATCATCGATGTAAACAACAATGACATCATTCATGTCTGCAAAGATTTCATTCATTATCCTTTAAAATGTGGCAGGAGAATTGCAAAGTCCAAAGTACATCACAAGAGGTTCATATGCTCCTCTAAAACACATAAAGACAGTCTTTCATTCATCACCTTCCTTTATCCAAACATTGTTGTATCCCCATCATAGGTCCATTTTGATAAATAATTTAGCATCTTTGAGTTTATTGACTAATTGCAATATAAGGGGTAACGGATAATTGTTTTTGATGGTGTGCTTATTTAGATATCAGTAATCCTGTACCATTTTTTTCCCACCATTTTTTTTTGGAATAAAGAATACAGGTAACGTTTGGGGTGATTTTGATGGACAAATATAGCCTTTCTGCAATTATTCATCTAGGAATGCAGTGGCTTCTTCCTGTTCATTCACCAAAAGTGGAATAATCCTTCCTTTCTTTGGTTTAAAGTTATCCTGTAATTCAATCACATGATTCCAGGGTTTTCATAAAGGCATTCTTTCAGAATCCTTCTTTGAAAATACTGTGAGATAATCATGATATTCTTTTGGAACTAACTGTTCTGGGGGGGTTTCCTTGGGTTGCACTCATTCTAAGATTTTCTCTTTTTCTAACAATCTTTCTTGTTTGTGAATCCAATGATACACTTGGTATGATTGGTCTAGCTGCTCTTTCTGTAGCATGTGTAAAAACTTGCTCAGGGTGGAATCACCTTGTTGGAGATTTCAACAGTGCTGGGAATATTTTGTCAATTGAACCTTTCCAGTAGTTCAATTTATTTCTGGGTTGTAGTGCTATAACCACTCGTATCCCAGAATAAATTCAAACTTGCCCAGATTGGTGACCTCAGCAGTTAATTTCTCACAATAACCTTCATATTTCATAACAAGCTGACAATTATACGTTATTTTTCTGGCAGCATTTAACGTTCCATTGGCATTATATACCAATATGGGATGTCTTAAAGGGGTTAAAGGGAGATGAAGACACTATGCAAATTGTTGATCAATGAAGATCACATTTGCTCCAGAGTCTAAAAGGGCAGTGGTTTTCATAAATGGAATGTTTATTTTTGGAGTTATTTTTATTAAGAATAAGAAAATTACGAGATGAGACAATCCTAAGGGAAACCTTTTTATTATTACTTCCTGAAGTAAAACATTTC
>JBBPUB010000557.1:0-12081 GCA_038094415.1 Xerocomus alliaceus
TAGGAGTAGTACCCACAACTAGTGCAACCTCAGACAGTTGGATCTTTGGAGAAGGACTCTACCACAACCCTCACCAGTGTTAGATGATTTCAACATTTGAACTCATTCTTGCCACCATTGTAGGAATCTTTCTAGTATCTACTGCAGTCCTTTGCTGGATCATTAAACAAGTCGTTGAATGCAACACACCCATACTTGCAGTAGTACATGTATACAAAACCAAAGAAAACCCTTTTGGAGTAAGCTTTGGTATTGTAAGTCCGACTAAAGCCTCCAGAGATAACTGGAGATACTGTGGAGGTTGGTATAATGAGAATGACTGGCATATCCCAAGATTAGTTAGATCAGATGACAAAGACGAAAATGCCACTGTAGCAGTGTTTGATTAAACATGTCCCTACCCAAACACCTCAGAAATGTGCTGGACACACTGGCAGGATCTTCAAAGAATGATCTAGCCCAATTGGGAGTTCATCTAAAAGACTATTTATACCAGCAAGGCAACATGATTGAACAGATCTTAAAGGAAAATCGGAAATTAAAAGAAGATCTCGAAGAAATGGAAGAACAAGTTAAGGCCCCTGAAGGGTCTGGATCATCGGCACAGATTACTAAAATAGTAGCTGATCCAGGAGAGTATGACGGAATGAGAGGAAGAAAGTTTGAAGAATGGTGGATGAAAGCCCAAGTGTGGAGACAAGAAAACATTGGAGCCCTTTGAGGAGAAGCTGGAGTAAAGGCTATACTATCCAGAATGACTAAAGGTGATGCCAGAGCATTTGCCAGGGCTCATCTGAATAAAATCCTAAAAGGAGATATGACGAATTGGCTGGAGTTCAAGAAGTTAATAGAACTTTATTTCTGCCTGACCAATGAGAAGGAATGGGCTAGATGCCAGATTGAGAACCTTAAACAAACCGACAAAATGATGGTCACACAATATCTTGTAAAACTCAAAAACTACCTGGCAATGGCCAAGTATGATGGAGATCAAATCTTGCAGATCATGGAAAGGAACATAAATCAGGATATGGTCAAATACCTCTTCTTATGAGATGGTTGCTATGGTGATTGCGCCATGTTCATGACCAAAGTAAAAGAGTATGGTGAAAGACAGGAGCTATTAGGCTTCATACAATGAGGCACTGCAGATCAGATCTCTTGTCCATCACAAGATCCTAATGCCATGGATGTAGATGCAGTCCAAAAGAAGCAAGGAACTCGTGGTCCCCTAAAATGCTTTAATTGTCAGGGACTGCATGTAGCCTCTAAATGCCCTAAACCCAAAAAGGCATGTGAAAAATGCAAGTTCCTTGGAGGAGGACATGCCAAATGGTGCACTACAGGGCATTCATCCTGTAATATTAGAGAAATGAGTGAAAGCAATAATTCTCAACCTGATCCAAACCCACAAGACAAAGGAAAAGGACGGGATTGGAGTAAATCCATTGCTGGCATGGGATTTGATGAAGCATGTGCATGGTTTCAAGATTACGAAACAATTTTCAAGAAGGGAAAAGACTAGGGCAACCCTTAACGTCTGGGAAAGGAGGAAGCCTGAATCAATATGCTATTCTGGAAATAGAAGAAACTTTATCTTTGCCATCATGCAGGTCTCATCTAGATGATGAGCTTGGCCAGGATGAAACACCAGTACTTGATTCACATATAATCCAAACAGAGAAAGTTTTTCCAGAAGTAGTGGAGATAAGAAGTATGGAAGCTTCTAAACCCACATTAGAACAGAAATGACATAATGTAAGAACAATGTACCCTAATCTGTCAGAGGTAGATCTGGATGAACTTTTACCCGATACAAAAGAAGAAGATTTTCATTTCCTGAGAATGATTAATCCCCAGAAGGATATAGTTCTCCCAATAAAGATAACCCTGAAACTCAATATACCCTTTACAAAAACATCTGCCCTCCTAGACTCTGAAGCAAACGCAATCTTCATTGATCAAAGCTTTGCACAGCATCTTCATCTCCCTTTAAACCCACTGAGACATCCTATAGCAGTGTATAATGCCAATGGAACCCTGAATGCTGCTGGAAGAATTATGCATAATTGTCAGCTTGTTATGGAATATGAAGGTCATTGTGAGAAATTGACTGCTAAGGTCATCAATTTGGGAAAGTTTGAATTTATTCTGGGATATGAGTGGTTACAATGTCACAATCCAGAAATAGATTGGACTACTGAAAAGGTTAGATTGATGAGATGTCCCTAGCACTGTCAAAATCTCCAACAAGGTGATTTCACCCCAAGCAAGTTTTTACAAATGCTACAAAAAGAACAGCTAGATTAAAGTTATCAGGTTTACCACTGGATAAATTCCTTAGAAAGGAATAACGATACAGAAAAGGTACTCAAACGGGTGCAACCAAAAGAAACACCCCCTGAGCAGCTAGTTCCAAAAGAGTATCATGATTATCTCACAGTATTTTTGAAGAAGAATTCTGAGAGAATGCCATTATAAAAATCTTGGGATCATGCTATAGATCTTCAGGAAGATTTTAAACCCCAAAAAGGATGCATTATACCCCTATCTGTAGACGAACAGGAAGAAGTCACTGCATTTCTAGATGAACAATTGCAGAAAGGCTATATCCATCCCTCTAAATCTCCACAGACATCCCCCATGTTCTTCATCCCTAAAAAGGATGGAGGCAAAAGAATGGTACAGGATTACTGTTATCTCAATGAAAGAACTATCAAAAATAACTATCTGTTACCCCTTATATCACAATTAGTCGATAAACTCAAAGACACTAAATTATTCACAAAGATGGATCTTCACTAGGGGTACAATAACATACACATCAAAGAAGGAGATGAATGGAAAGCCGCTTTCATGTGCTTCAAAGGAGCATATGAGCTGCTCGTAATGTATTTTGGGCTATGCAATTCCCCCACCACCTTCCAAGCAATGATGAATGAAATCTTCACAGATATGGATGATGTGGTGGTTGTCTACATTGATGATCTTCTGATATTTACAAAGACTGAAGACCTGAAGGAACATGACAAAATCATATGAGAAGTACTATGAAGATTAATGGAGAATGACCTCTTTGTGAAAGCCCCCAAATGCTGCTTTTGTGTCACAGAAGTGGATTTTCTTGGCATGATTGTGGGAAAGAACAGCATTTCTATGGATCCAAAGAAGGTTGAGGCTATAACTCAATGGCCCATTCCCACGAATCTAAAAGGAGTACAAAGCTTCCTCAGGTTAGCTAACTTCTATAGAAGATTTATCTCAGATTTCTCTCAAGGGGCTAGACCACTTAACAATTTACTAAAGAAAGAAACCCCCTTTGAATGGGGTTATCACAGCAACAAGTGTTTGAAACGTTAAAGAACGCTTTCATAACAGCCCCAGTATTGGCTTATTCCAATATAGATTGTGAATTTCGTTTAGAAGCCGATGCCTTGGATTATGCCATGGGAGCTATGCTCTCGATAAAGAAAGAAGACAAATGGCACCCCATCGCTTATGCTTTACATAGCATGCAACCTGCCGAACAAAATTATTCCATCTCGGATAAAGAGATGCTTTCGGTAATCAGAGCATTGGAGGAATGGATACATTATCTTGAAGGAGCTAGATTTCCTGTGGAAGTCTGGAATGATCATCAAAACCTCCAATGGTATCAAACTTGACAAGATCTGAATCACCAACAAGCTCAATGGGCACAATATCTATCCAGATTCCATTTGAAATGGATTCATAAGCCAGGAGCTACTATGGGAAAGGCCGATGCACTCTCTAGAAGAGAAGATCATGCCATTGGAATAAAGAATGACAACAAAGGAGTGTTAGTCATACTGCTAGAGCAGATTGGACTAATGGAGCAAGATACTCCAATTCTCATCTCTGATGAAGGCGAACAACTTAATAAATCTATATTCAATGAGCTTTGTAAGCTCATGGAGAAGGATACCATGTATCTTGGCAGAAAGCACTTTTTACTTGAAGAAGAAGATGGCTTGTTGCATGATCCACAAGGCCGTATTTATGTACCAGATTCTGCCCTAATCAAGATGGATATTCTCAGATTATACCACGATTCACCAATCACAGGTTACCCTGGATATGAAAAAACCATGGAATTGATTTCCAGATTCTATTGGTGGCCAGGATTATCCACTTTCATCAAAGACTATGTTAGTCACTGCAAAAGATGTCAACAATTCAAAGGATCAAATAAGGCCCCTAGCAGTCTTTTGAATCCTCTTTCTATTCCAGAAATTCTCTGGAGTCATATTTCTGCAGATTTCATCACTGATCTACCCAAATCTAGATCATTTGATTCCATTCTCATGGTCGTAGATTGATTTTCCAAAGAAGTTGAACTTATTCCATGCACCAAGCAGTGTAGTGCCCTGGAAACGGCATGTTTATTCCTGAATCATGTCTAGAAGCATCATGGTCTTCCATCTTCTATTGTTTCAGATTAAGGTCCACAATTTGCTGCACAAGTAATGACAGAAATTAACAAAGCCTTATCTATTGAGACCAAGCTTAGCACTGCATTTCATCCACAAACAGACAGACAATTGGAGATTGTTAATAAAGAAGTTCAGAAGTTTCTGAGAATATTCTGTTCAGAAAAACAAAATCAATGGGCAGATTGGCTTGCTGTTGCCCAGTTTTCCATTAATTCTAAACAACATGCTTCTACTAAGAAGACCCCCTTTGAAGTCACGCATTTGTATAATCCCAGGATGGGAATAGAACTACCAAAGATGGATAAAGCACCCACTGCAGTAAGATTTGCTGATGAGATGGCCACTACCTTTGATCAAGTAAGGCAGAATATGAAAGTGGCACAAGCACATCAGAAGAAATATGCAGATCAATCTTGTAGTGATTCCCCTGGGTATAGTGTGGGCCAACAGGTTTGGCTATCCACAGAAAACCTGAAACTCATGCATGCATCAAAGAAACTTTCAGAATGATGGCTCGGTCCATTTACCATTACAAAGATGATGGGAACCAATGCAGTGGAACTAAAGCTTCCCTGATCCATGAGGATTCATCCAGTTGTTAATATCTCCTGCATTAAACCTTACAAGGAATGCCTAGAAGGTCAGCCGGTTGAATGGCCTGGTCCTGTCAAGGTTACAGAAGATAGAGATAACAAGTGGGAAGTTGATTTCATAGTGGACAGCAGATATTGGCAGCGCCGATTGGAATATCTGGTATACTGGAAAGGATATAATGAAACAGAATGAACTTGGAAGCCATGCTCCAACCTTACTAATGCCAAGGAGGCTATTTCCGACTTCTATCACAATCACCCCTCAGCTCCACAAGCCCTTACCATTGATCCTGAACAGTTCCTTTTTCTTTTCCAGAAATGTCCTGAAAATATCACTGAAGTTCCAACTCATCATCTCCCCTTTGATCATTTGGACAATGATCTTTAAGCAGGGGGTAGTGTGACAATCCTTGCTGTCTTGTATATGGTCTCTGGTAGACTCTTTATTGTAACGGACTTAGTGTATACTTTTTGCTTGATCTTATCTTATCGTTTCATGACTAATCTGATCATGCTTATCTTCTGCTCTTCTTCCCAATCAGATCTAAACCCATTTGGCTATTCTTTACCATGGTTATTACTGTGCCCTTCTAGACTTCTACTGCATGTAGCCAACGCCCTTTTAATCACCACGTGATTCTTTCCATTTCTGTGCTATGCATGGCTATGGCATAGCCCAGTTCATTACCGCTGCTGCAGCTTCTCTTCCATTTGATCTGCCACCTGCAGTATCAAACATGTTATTCATTTTCGCTCCCCTCAGCCCTAGTGGCTGTGGTACATCTTTATTGTTATTGGATAGCTATAACATGAACTCTTACCTTAGTTGCCACCCTACTGCATAGGCATAGCATTCTACCTAATCAGGTATTAGGGTTAGACAAACATGTACAAATAGATAGTAGTATATAAACCCCAAGAACAATGCTGGGAAGATTCCCAGTCTAGTCTCTTGGTCTTTACCTGAACTCGACTACTAAGCATCAAGACCTCATCCAAACTCTCTACTAATCGTAGTAAGTTAGTACCTTCTTCTTTTCTTTTAGCTGATAGTTGTAGTAGAGCTGGTCCCTGTTCCCCTAGCAGGTTCAGCCATTTCAATTACCATGGTAAAGAATAGCCAAATGGAGATAGATCTGATTGGGAAGAAGAGCAGAAGATAAGTATGATCAGATTAGTCATGAAACAATAAGATAAGATCAAGAAAAAGTGTATGCTAAGTCCAGCTTGATGGAGAGTCTATCTTAGACCGTATTTGAGATGGCAAGGATCATCACACTACCCCCCACTTAAAGATCATTGTTCAAATGATCAAAGGGAAGATGATGAGTTGGGATCACAGTGATATTTTCAGGACATTTCTGGAAAAGGAAAAGAAACTATTCAGGATCAATAGTCAGGGCTTGTGGAGCTGAGGGGTGATTGTGATAGAAGTTGGTTATAGCCTCCTTGGCATTAGTAAGGTTGGAGTGTGGCTCCCAAGTTTATTCCATTTCATTATATCCCTTCTAGTGTATCAGATATTTCATTATATCCCTTCTAGTGTATCAGATATTTCAGTCGACATTGCCAATATCTGCTGTCCACTATAAAATCAACTTCCCACTTGTTATCTCTATCCTTGGTAACCCTTATAGGATCAGGCCGTTCAACTGGCTGATCTTCTAGGCATTCCTTATAGAGTTTAATGTGAGAAACATTGATGACTGGATGAATCCTCATGGATTGTGGGAGTTTTAATTCCACTGCATTGGTCCCCATCATCTTTGTGATTGTGAATGGACCAAGCCATCATTCTGAAAGCTTCTTTGAAGCACATGTCAGATGGAGATTATCCGTGGATAACCAGACTTGCTGGCCTATTTCATAACCAGGGGCATCACTGTGATGTTGATCTGTGTACTTCTTCTAATGTGCCTGTGCTGCTTTCATATTCTGTTTGACTTGATCAAATGTGGCGGCCATCTCATCAGCAAATCTCATGGCAGCTGGTGCTTTATCCATTTTTGGTGGTTCTATTTCCATCTGAGGGTTATATGAATGAGTCACCTCAAAGGGGGACTTCTTTGTTGAAGCATGTTGTTTAGAATTAATAGAGAACTGGGCAACAGCAAGCCAATCTGCCCATTGATCTTGTTTTTCTATGCAAAAGATTCTCAGAAACTTTTGAACCTCCTTATTGACAATCTCTGATTGTCCATCTGTTTGAGGGTGAAACACAGTGCTAAGCTTTGTTTCAATAGATAAGGTGTTATTGATCTTAGTCATTACTTGTGTGGCAAATTGTGAACCTCAATCTGAAACAATAGATGATGGAAGACCATGATGCTTCCAAACGTGGTTCAAGAACAATTGTGCCATATCTAAGGCACTGCACTGCTTGGTGCATGGAATAAGTTCTACCTCCTTGGAGAATCAATCAACGACTATTAAGATTGCATCAAAAGAGTGGGATTTAGGAAGATCGGTTATGAAATCTGCAGAAATATGACTCCAAGGGGTTTTAGAGATTGGTAATGATACCAACAATCCAGAAGGGGGTTTATTGATTCCTTTAAACTATTGACAATGTTCACACCTGGTGATGTATTCTTTTATGGAAGTAGTGACTTCTGGCCACCAATAATGTTGTGTGAGTAATTCCAATGTTTTCTCATAACTGGCGTGTCTGGCTATTGGTGTATCATGGAATAATTGTAGGATATCCATCTTTAACAGGGCAGAATCAGGAACATATATGCAGCCTTGCAGATTGTGTAGCAAGCCATCTTCTCCTTTGAGTAAAAAGTGTTTTCTGCCGAGATGAATGGTCTCTCCTTCCATAAGCTTACAAAGCTCATTGAATATAGATTTATTAAGTTGTTTGCCTTTATCAGAGATAAGAAGTGGAGTGTCTATCTTTATCTGTTCAATCTGCTCCAGCGGAATTACTAGAACTCCTTTGTTGTCATCTTCAATCCCTATAGTATGATCATCTCGTCTAGAGAGGGCATCAGCTTTTCCCATAGTAGCGCCTGGCTTATGAATCCATTTCAAATGGAATTTAGATAAGTACTGGGCCCATTGGGCTTGTCAGCAATTAAGATCTTGTCTTGTTTGATACCATTGGAGGTTCTGATGATCATTCCAGACTTCCACAGGAAATCTAGCTTCTTCAAGATAATGTCTCCATTCCTCTAATGCTCATATTACAGAAAGCATTTCTTTATCCAAAATGGGATAATTCCATTCTGCTGGTTGCATGCTATGCAAGGCATAAGCGACAGGATGCCACTTCTCTTCTTTCTTAATTGAGAGCACTGCCCCCATAGCATAGTCAAAAGCATCTGCTTCTAAACGGAATTCACAGTCTATATCAGGATAAGTCAAAACTGGGGCAGTTATGAATGCATTCTTTAGCATTTCAAATGCCTGTTGCTAAGATGAACCCCATTCAAATGGAGTTTCCTTCTTTAGTAAATCATTTAGTGGTCTAGCCATTTTAGAGAAATCCAAAATAAAGTGTCAATAAAAGTTTGCTAACCCTAGAAAGCTTCATACTCCTTTTAGATTTGTGGAAACAGGCCATTGGGTTACTGCCTCAACCTTTTTTGGATCCATAGAAATGCCATTCTTTCCCATGATCATGCCCAAAAAATCAACTTCTGTGACACAAAAGCAACATTTGGGGGCTTTCACAAAGAGATTGTTCTTCATTAGTTTTTGAAGCACTTCTCATATGATCTTGTCATGTTCTTTTGGATTTTCCGTTTTTGTGAATATTAAAAGATTATCAATATAGATGACCACCACATCTTCTATGTCTGCAAAGATTTCATTCATCATTGCTTGAAAGGTGACAGGAGAATTGCATAATCCAAAATACATTATGAGGGGTTCATAAGCTCCTCTAAAGCATATGAATGCAGCTTTCCATTCATCTCCTTTCTTAATGTGGATGTTATTGTAACCCCAGTAAAGATCCATCTTTGTGAATAATTTAGTGTCTTTGAGTTTATCGACTAATTGTGATATAAGGGGTAATGGATAATTATTCTTTATGGTTTGTTCATTTAGATATCGATAATCTTGCACCATGCATTTGCCTCCATTCTTCTTTGGGATAAAGAACACAAGTAATGTCTATAGGGATTTAGATGGTCAGATATAGCCTTTTTGCAATTGCTTATTAAGAAAAGCAGTGACTTCTTCCTGTTCATCTATGGATAGGGGTATAATGCATCCTTTTTGAGGCTTAAAATCTTCCTGAAGATCTATAGCATGATCCCAGGGCTTTCATAAAGGCATTCTCTCAGAATCCTTCTTGGAAAATACCATGAGATAATCATGATACTCTTTTGAAACTAATTGTTCTGGGGGAGTCTCTTTTAGCTGTATCCTTTTGAGTACCTTTTTTGAATCATCACTCCTTTTTAAGGAATGTATCCAATGATAAACCTGATAGCTTTGATCTAGCTGTTCTTTGTGGAGCATCTGTAAAAACTTGCTCAGGGTGGAATCACCTTGTTGGAGATTTTGACAATGTTGGGGACATCTCATCAATCTAACCTTTCCTGTAGTCCAATCTATTTCTGGGTTGTGGCATTGTAACCACTCATATCCCAGAATAAATTCAAACTTTCCAAGATTGGTGACCTTGGCTGTCAATTTCTCACGATGACCTTCTTATTCCATAACAAGCTGACAGTTATGTGTAATCTTTCCAGCAGCATTCAGGGTTCCATCAGTGTTATACACCACTATCAGATGTCTTAATGGGGTTAAGGGTAATTGAAGACACTGAGCAAATGTTTGATCAATGAAGACCGCATTTGCACCAGAGTCTAGGAGGGTGGTGGTTTTAGTGAAGGGGATATTTATTTTCAGAGTAATCTTTATCAGAAGAACTATATCCTTCTTTGGATTGATCATTCTTAAGAAATGAAAGTCTGCTTTTTTCATGTCTGGTAATAGTTCTTCTAAATCTATCTCCAACAGATTAGAATACATTGTTCTTACATCATGTTGTTTCTGGTTGATAGTGGAAATAGATGTTCCCATGGTTCTTATCTCTACTACTTTTGGGAAAACTTCCTTTGTTTTGGTTAAATGTGAATCAAGTACCAGTGTTTTGTCCCAGCCGAGCTCATTATCTAAATGAGACCTGTATGATGGCAAAGATAAAGTTTCTTCTATTTCCAGAATAGAGTATTGGTTTGGGCTTCCCACTTTCCCAGAATTCATGGGTTGTCCTACTCTTTTTTCTTCTTGACAATGGTTTTGTAATCCTGGAACCAGGCACAAGCTTCATCAAAGCCCATTCCTGTGATGGATTTACTCCAATCTCATTCCTTTCCTTTGTCCTGTGGGGGACTTTTGTTGTTTTTACTCATTTCTTGTAGATTGTGTGAAGGTAGACCTGTTGCGCACCACTTGGCATGTCCTCCACCAAGGAATTTGCATTTGTCACATGCCTTGTGGGATTTCAGACATTTAGCAGCGACATGAGGTCCATCACAATTGAAGCATTTCAGGGGCCAACAATCTCCTTGCCCCTTTTGGACTGCATCTACATCCATGGTGTTAGGATCTCATGTAGGACATGAAATGTGATCTGCTGTTCCTCTTTGGATGAAGCCTAGAAGCTCCTGGCATTCTCCATATTCCTTCACTTTCAGCATGAAGGTGGCGCAATCTTTATAGCAACCATCTTGTAAGAACAGGTACTTGACCATGTCCTGATTCATATTTCGTTTCATAATCTGCAATATCTGATCTCCATCGTATTCAGCTGTTGCTAAGTAATTTTCCAACTTAACAAGGTATTGAGCAACAGTCATTTTGTTGGTCTGTTTCAAGTTCTCGATTTGTCATCTAGCCCATTCTTTCTCATTAGTCAACCGGAAATGAAGTTCTATGAGCTTTTTAAACTCTGGCCAATCTGTCATATCCCCTTTTAGGATTTTATTCAGATGGGCACATGCAAACACTCCTGCATCTCCTTTTGTTATTCGTGAGAGTATGGCTTTAACTCTGACTTCCCTGCGGAGTGTGCTAATATTCTCCTGTCTCCATACTTGGGCTTTCGTTCACCATTCTTTGAATTTTCTTCCTCTTGTTCCATTGTACTCTCCTGGATCAGCTACGATTTTTGTTATGCAAGCCTGAGATTTGGACCCACCAGGGGCCTTAAGCTGTTCTTCCATCTCTTCGAGATCTTCTTTTAATTTTCTGTTTTCTCATAAGATTTGTTCTAGGGTGTTCCCTTGTTGGCTTAGATACTCTTTCAGATGAAATGATCTCTCACATTTCCTTCATCCCTTGCTTTTCTCGGATTTTCAAGATGACCTGTCATCATCATCAATGCCAGCGAATATGGCTGTGATGTGCTGGTTGTTTCAAGGGACTGGGATCCCGTTCATATTTTGTCCATCACCAAAGACATGACCAACATCTAAACTTTCATACTTTGACCGTTCACGCAAAAGACTGAATGTGACGAGAGACTTCAGTGTCATCATTCGCCCCATAGTCGATTTCCTCCAGACCACCTCGATTTTGTATCTGGTGGTGTCCGGCCACCGAATTCTCTCTTTTGCCCTTGCATGCTGCCGGTCTGTATACAAAGGTCAATGAAATTTTGCTGATGTCTACATCTTGTTGTACATCTTCACCCGACCGCCCTCATTCGTGCTAAGCGGCCGCGTCTATCAGATTTTGAAACTGAAAGAAAGTACATCGTTGTCGTAAATCGGGCAAAAGCTACCGGGGATGGTGAACTTCTCTCCGTCGATAGAGAACTAGCCAGCCTTGGTCAGCGCGTTGAGGGTCTCACCACCTTGCCGTGCATCGCATCGACGGCGCTGAGGAGCTAACCAAGAACCTATTGACCCATCTTGTGTAGTACAACCCCCAAATCAAAAATAATCCTTCGAGTCTGCATTCGCTCTGTATGACGGACACTACGATTCAACGCATCATCTGACGCGATTTCGAGAAACAAAGCCTGCATGTCCCTCTGTCATACGACTGTCGGATACGAAGAAGGTCCAGAT
>JBBPUB010000561.1:0-12035 GCA_038094415.1 Xerocomus alliaceus
AATCTTACCTTCCACTTCCTATGAATGAGTCCTTTGATGACTACTTTGATGCTCCCACTTTGGAGGATTTGCAGTTTTCTATAAGAGAAAATATGGAGGAAGGCATGCATTCTAACTGGGATTACTTTTAGGATTATGGTTACAGACTCCTTCCTAATTTTGCAGTCACTTTCAATCAACAGGACCCAATCCATGTTGAAGACCACCTTCTTCCTGTGGGCAAACCACAATTTCAAGATCCATATCCTTGGGACAATACTGTAGTTCATTACCTGTCCACTGATCACATGCTTGCACCCCATCAAGTGTGTCAATGATGTGGATGTCATGGGAATGGAGGAAGTCCTGAAGAAAGCTTGTTAGAAGAATTCTCCTCAAAGCATAGAGCTCTTTGTTTGTGAAAGAAATCCAGTCCAGGGCAATTACATCTGTCTCCGACCAGAACAAGATGCTGTTCCCATCACCACAAGTGAGGTCCAAACCACCCTGGACATCGACAGCATCATCTGGGTGACTCATAAGCTCTGTGTTCTTGACTCTTTCAAACTGAACATCATGCCATACTTTGGAAATAAACCTCCCATTCCAAAAAACAATCATTGCAAGGTTGAAATCCTCTTACCTCAGTCTGTGACGATCCTTGCCGTCTCATATACAGTCACTGGTAGACTCTTCATTGCAACGGACTCAGCATATACTTTTTGCTTGATCTTATCTTATCATTTCATGACTAATCTGATTGGACTTATCTTCTGCTCTTCTTCCCAATCAGATCTACCTCCATTTGGCTATTCTTTATCATGGTCATTACTGTGTCTATTCTAATCTTCTACTGTGTGTAGCCAACACCCTTTTAATCACCATGTGATTCTTTTCATTTCCATACTGTGCATGGCTATGGCATAGCCCAGTTCATTACCACTGCTGCAGCTTCTCTTCCATTTGATCTGCCATCCGCAGTATCAAACATGTTAGTCATTTCTGCTCCCTTTAGCCCTAGAGGCTGTGGTATGCTTTTATCACTATTGGATAGCTACAACATGGACTCTTACCTTAGTCGCCACCCTACTGTGTAGACATAGCATTCTACCTAATCAGGTATTAGGGTTAGACAAATATGTACAAATAGTATAGTAGTATATAAACCCCAAGGACGATGCTGAATAGATTCCCAGTCTAGTCTCTTGGTTTTCTCCAGAACTCAACTACTAAGCCTCAAGACCCTCCTCAACTCTCTACTAACCATAGTGAGTTAGTACTTCTTCTTTTCTTTTTAGCTGATAGTTGTAGTAGAGCTGGTTTAAGTTCCCTAGCAGGTTCTGCCGTTTCATTAGACTAGACTCTTACTCTTTCTAGTGACCCCCTCTACTACAGGACCAGTACTAATAAGTGCTAGTGTCCTTCCCCCAGTTCCACCACTCCCTTCATCCCTTCATTGTCGGTCGCCAATGGGCAGAGCCGAGAGAAGAGCAAGAGCTGGCCATATAGGTCCCAGAGGGTGGGAACAGATCCGAATTGCCTGCCACCACCTTTTTACGAGAGTTAGAGGCTTCTTTACCAGGCTTTCCCTGTCAGGACTTGATTGTTAGAGATACGATCACAGGAGATCTGAGAGAAGAGATCAGCTGCAAAGAGAGTACATCACCAGCCATAGACTTGAAGAAAGAGAACATAGTCATCCTCCTTACAGTATCCACCCTTACGAAGTTTGAGAGAGAGTCAGAGTCCCCCAACCTCCTCCTTCTGCCTACCTCCGACCTGAACGATTGCAGTCTGGGGCCAAGCGTTATAGATGTCACAGATCGGTTACCTCTGCAGAGGCTGCCCTCAGAAGAAGAGAGGGGATTTTATGCTATAGCTTCGACAGTACAGGCTGATTTCTATAGTCAGACCTTCAACCTACCAAGAAGAAGAAGATCAGAAGGCTGGTCTGAATACAAGTTTGAAGAAGCACCTGCTGCACCACCACTGCCTAAGAAAAGGCAAAGAAGGCAATACCAGCAGGAGATAAAAAGGGGAATTGAGAGAGAAAGTAGGATAGAATTATGAAACATCCCGCCTTGCTCTTACAAATATTGAATGCAATTAATTGTCATTCTTCTTTCATTTAGTCTGATCTTTTACATCATCACAATCTACTTCCTTAGGTGGATTGCCAAATATGCAACAGATTTCCAAGTCCCAATCCTCTTTGTAGAAAACCAAAGCAGGACTTTTCGAACACCTTACTCTGCCTTCATAGGAGTAGTCCCTGCTACCAATGCAACCTCAGATGGTTGGATCTTTGGAGAAGGACTCCAACAATGCCCCCACAACTGTCAACAGTATTAAATGATCTCAAAGTTTGAGCTCATCCTCACCACCATTGTAGGAATCTTTCTAGTCACCACTGCCATACTTTGCTGGATTGTAAAACAAGTTGTTGAATGCAACACACCCATACTCGCAGCTGTACACGTATACAAAACCAAAGAAAATCTGTTTGGAATAAGCTTCAGCATCGTAAGCCCAACAAAAGCATCCAAAGATAACTGGAGATACCAAGAAGGCTGGTACAACAATAACTGGCATATCCTGGAATTGGTTAGATCCAATCAAGAAGATGATAACACCACTATTGCCACCTTTGATTAAGTAAACCATGGCATTACCAGAACACTTAGCAAATGCGTTAGATGCGCTGGCTGGATCTTCCAAAAATGATCTATCCCAATTGGGAATTCATCTCAAAGAGTATCTTGATATTCATAGCCAGGCTATGGAACAAATATTACATGAAAACAAGAAATTACAAGAAGACATGGAGGAGATGGAGGAACAAGTCAAAGGAGAGACGACCTCCCACTCTGGTACTCAAATAACAAAGATCATTGCTGATCCAGGAGAGTATGATGGAACAAGAGGAAGAAAGTTCGAAGAATGGTGGACAAAAGCCCAAGTATGGAGGCAGGAGAATATTGGTGTACTCCATGGAGAGGCCGGAGTTAAAGCCATACTATCATGAATGATGAAAGGAGATGCAGGAGCATTTGCACGTGCCCATCTAAATAAAATCCTAAAAGGGGATACTACAGATTGGCCCGAATTTAAGAAGCTCATTGAACTTCATTTCCACCTCACCAATGAGAAAGAATGGGCAAGAAGACAAATCAAGAACCTGAAGCAAACCGATAAAATGATGGTTGCTCAGTATCTTGTAAAACTAGAAAACTACCTAGCAATAGCCGAATATGACGGAGATCATATCTTGCAAATCATGGAAAGGAACATGAATCAAGATATGGTCAAATATCTTTTCTTACGAGATGGTTGGTATAAGGAATGCGCCACTTTCATGGCAAAAGTAAAAGAATATGGAGAGTGACAGGAATTGTTGGAATTCATATGGTGAGGAACCACCGACTGAATAAGCAGGCCCTCCAGAGATCCCAACACCATGGATGTAGATACCGTCCAAAAAGGAAAAGAGGATCAATGACCTCTGAAATGTTTCAACTGCCAAGGACCTCACATGGCATCCAAATGTGCTAAACCTAAAAAGGCATGTGACAAATGTAAATTCCTCGGTGGAGGACATGCCAAATGGTGCACTACAGGATTGCCATCCCAAAAAATCCAAGAAATGACTCAAGACGATTCTATTCCCTCGGAGAATAAAGGAAAAGAATGAGATTGGAGTAAATCCATCACAGGCATGGGGTTTGACAAAGCTAGAGCATGTTTCCAGGATTACAAAACAATTTCCAAGAAGGGAAAAGACTAGGGCAACCCCTAAAGTCTGGGAAAGAAGGAAGCCCAAATTGCTATGCTATTCTGGAAATAGAAGAAACTTTATCCTTGCTGTCATGCAGATCTCATCTAGATGATGAGCTTGGCTGGGATGAAACACCAGTACTTGATTTGCATTTAATCAAAAGAAAGGAAGTTTTCCCAGACATAGTGGAGATAAAAAGCATGGAGACTTCTAAACCCACACCCAAACAAAAATGACAGGATGTAAGACTGATGTATCCCAATTTAACGGAAAAAGATCTGGATGATCTTATACTGGAGTCTAAAGAAGAATTTCATTTCTTGAGAACGCTTAATCCCCAGAAGGATATAGTTCTACCAATAAAGATCACCCCGAAACTCAATATACCTTTCACAAAAATATCCGCCCTCCTAGATTCTGGAGCAAATGTGATCTTCATTGATTAAAGTTTTGCACAGCGTCTTCATCTACCTTTAACCCCTTTAAAACATCCTATAGTGGTGTATAACGCTGATGGTACTCTTAACGCCGCTGGAAAGATAACACATAACTGTCAACTTGTTATGGAATATGAAGGTCATCGTGAGAAATTAACAGCTGAGGTCACTGATTTGGGAAAGTTCGAATTCATTTTAGGATATGAGTGGTTACAATGCCACAATCCTGATATAGATTGGACTACTGGATCAGTTAGATTGACGAGATGTCCCCAACACTGTTAAAATCTCCAACAAGGTGATTCCACCCCAAGCAAGTTTTTACAGATGCTTCAAAAAGAACAGCTGGATCAAGGCTATCAGGTGTATCATTGGATAAATAAATTCCTTAGAAAGGGATCAAGATGTGAAGAAAGTTTTGGAACGAGTACAACCAAAAGAGATTCTCCCAGAGCAATTAGTCCCAAAAGAATATCATGACTATCTCATGGTCTTCTCAAAGAAGGATTCTGAAAGAATGCCTTTATGAAAACCTTGGGATCATGCAATAGAATTGCAAGATGATTTCAAACCCAAGAAAGGAAGAATCATACCCTTATTCATAGATGAACAAGGAGAAGTTACAGCATTCCTAGATAAACAACTGCAAAAGGGTTATATTCAACCTTCTAAGTCCCCACAAACGTCACCCATCTTCTTTATCCCAAAGAAGGATGGAGAAAAGCACATGGTATAGGATTACCGGTATCTCAATGAAAGAACCATCAAAAATAATTATCCATTGCCCCTCATATCACAATTGGTTGATAAACTTAAAGATGCCAAATTGTTTACAAAGATGGATCTTCGCTGGGGATACAATAATGTGCACATCAAAGAAGGAGATGAATGGAAGGCTGCTTTTGTCTGCTTCCAAGGAGCTTACGAATCGTTAGTAATGTATTTCGGCTTATGCAACTCTCCAGCAACCTTTCAAGCAATGATGAATGAGATCTTTGCTGACCTGGATGATGTTGTAATTGTCTACATAGATGATCTTCTAATATTCATCAAAATGGAGGACCCAAAGGAACATAACAAGGTTGTAAGGGAAGTACTCAAACGTCTAATGGAGAATGACCTTTTTGTGAAAGCCCCCAAATGCCACTTTCGTGTCATCGAAGTAGACTTCCTTGGCATGATTGTGGAAAGGAATGGCATTACCATGGATCCTAAAAATGTTGAGGCCATAACTCAATGGCCCATTCCCACGAATCTAAAAGGAGTACAAAGTTTCCTAGGGTTAGCTAATTTCTATCGAAGATTCATTGTAGATTTCTCTCAAGTGGCCAGACCCTTGAATGATTTACTAAAGAAGGAAACTCTCTTTGAATGGGGAACATCACAACAACAGGTGTTTGAAACACTAAAGAATGCTTTCATCACTGCCCCAGTTTTAGCCTATTCTGATACAGATTGCAAATTTCAGTTAGAAGCAGATGCTTCAGATTATGCCATGGGAGCAGTACTCTTGATTAAGAAAAATGACAAATGGCATCCCGTCGCATATGCCTCGCATAGTATGCAGCCCGCTGAATGAAATTACCCCATATCTGATAAAGAAATGCTTTCAGTCATTAGAGCATTGGAGGAATGGAGACATTATCTCAAAGGAGCCAAATTTCCAGTGGAAGTATGGAATGATCATCAGAACCTCCAATGGTATCAAACGAGACAAGATCTTAATAGAAGACAAGCAAGATGGGCACAATACTTATCTAGATTCCATTTGAAATGGATACATAAGCCAGGAGCTACCATGGAAAAGGCCGATGCACTCTCTAGATGAGAAGACTACACTATTGGCATAGACCAAGACAATAAAGGAGTGTTAGTCATTCCACTGGAGCAGATTGAATCTATGAAGCAAGACACTCCAATTCTCATCTCCGATGAAGGCAAACGACTTAATAAATCTATATTCAATGAGCTTTGTAAGCTAATGGAGAAAGATACCATGTATCTCAGCAGAAAACACTTTTTACTCAAAAGAGAAGATGGCTTGTTGCATGATCCGCAAGGCCGCATATACGTCCCAGATTCTGCCCTGATCAAAATGGACATTCTCAGATTATATCACGATTCTCCCATTGCTGGACACCCAGGATACAAAAAAACATTGGAATTGATTTCCAGATTCTATTGGTGGCCAGGACTATCCACGTTTGTCTGAGAATATGTAAGCCATTGTGAATGATGTCAGAGGTTCAAAGGAATGAACAGAGCCCCTAGTGGTCTTTTACAACCTCTTCCAATTCTGGAAAGACCTTGGAGTCACATTTCTGCTGATTTCATCACAGATCTACCAAGATCTAGATCGTTCAATGCTATTCTCACAGTCGTAGATCGATTTTCAAAAGAAGTTGAACTTATTCCTTGCACCAAGCAGTGCAGTGCCCTGAATACGGCCCGCTTATTTCTTAATCATGTATGGAAGCATCATGGACTTCCATCTTCCATTGTTTCAGATCAAGGACCACAATTTGCTATGCAAGTAATGATGGAGATTAACAAAGCCTTAGCTATTGAAACCAAACTCAGTACTGCATTTCACCCTCAGACAGATGGACAATCGGAGATTGTTAACAAAGAAGTTCAGAAGTTTTTAAAAATCTTTTGTTCAGAAAAACAAGATCAATGGGCAGATTGGCTTGCTGTTGCCCAGTTTTCCATTAATTCTAAACAACACGCTTCTACCAAGAAGACCCCCTTCGAAGTCATGCATATGTATAACCCAAAAATGAGAATAGAATCACCAAAGACAGATAAAGCACCAGCTGCAGTGAGATTTGCTGATGAAATGACTGCTACATTTGATTAAGTACAGCAGAACATGAAAGCAGCTCAGGCACATCAAAAGAAATATGCAGATCAATCTCACAGTAATTCCCCCAGATATAGCATGGACCAACAAGTTTGGCTATTCACAGAAAACCTTAAACTTACACGTGCTTCAAAGAAACTTTCTGAACAATGGCTAGGTCCATTTAAGATCACCAAGATGATAGGAACCAATGCAGTAGAATTGAGGCTTCCCAGATCCATGAGGATCCATCCAGTTGTTAATATCTTGCAAATAAAACCATACAAGGAACACCTTGCAGGTCAGCTGGTTGAACAGCCTGGTCCTGTTAATGTTATGGAAGATCGAGATAATGAATGGGAAGTTGATTTCATTGTGGACAGCAGATATCAGCAGTGCTGACTGAAATATCTGGTACACTGGAAAGGATATGACGAAACTGATCGCACATGGGAGCCATGCTCCAACCTTACTAATGCCAAGGAGGCTATTTTCGACTTCTATCACAATCACCCATTGGCTCCACAAGCCCTTACTATTGATCCCGAGCAGTTTCTCTTCCTTTTCCAGAAATGTCCCGAAAATATCACTGTAGTCCCGACTCATTGTCTCCCCTTCGATCATTTGGACAATGATTTTTAAGTGGGAGGTAGTGTGATGATCCTTGCTGTCTCGTATACAGTCACTGGTAGACTCTTCATCACAACGGACTCAGCATATACTTTTTGCTTGATCTTATCTTATCATTTCATGACTAATCTGATTGTGCTTATCTTCTGCTCTTCTTTCTGATCAGATCTACCTCTATTTGGCTATTCTTTATCATGGTCATTACTGTGTCTATTCTAATCTTCTATCACATGTAGCCAACGCCCTTTTAATCACCATGTGATTCTTTTCATTTCTGTGCAGTGCATGGCTATGGCATAGCCCAGTTCATTACTGCTGCTGTGGCTTCTCTTCCATTTGATCTGCCACCTGCAGTATCAAATGTGTTAGTCATTTCCGCTCCCCTTAGCCCTAGAGGCTGTGGTACACTTTTATCACTATTGGATAGCTACAACATGGACTCTTACCTTAGTCGCCACCCTATTGTGTAGGCATAGCATTCTACCTAATCAGGTATTAGGGTTAGACAAATATGTACAAATAGTATAGTAGTATATAAACCCCAAGGACAATGCTGGGTAGATCCCCAGTCTAGTCTCTTGGTTTTCTCCAGAACTTGACTACTAAGCCTCAAGACCCTCCTCAACTCTCTACTAACCATAGCGAGTTAGTACTTCTTCTTTTCTTTTTAGCTGATAGTTGTAGTAGAGCCAGTTCAAGTTCCCTAGCAGGTTCTGCCATTTCACAGTCAACTGAAAATCAAGAGCAAGGCAGATGCTCAGAGTGGTTCACAAAACCAGTACCCATTAGTAATATTCCACATATTCCTTTTGCTCAAGCTGGAGATGGCTTCAGAAGTGTCAACTTCTATGTGGCTTTTTCTCACATGATGTATAAGCACCCCAATTCTGGTCATTCTACAACTCTGATCCCCTTCCCAGTGCAAATTGTCTGGCTTACTCAAATACCATTGCTAGCAATCAAAGTCACCTCACCTCAGGAAATAAGGGAATATTGTGATTTCACTTATGAGGAGTGGAAGTGGAAGATGACTGTGAACAACCAATTCAAGCATTCCAAGACCCTTATCCTCAATTCAACCACCATTGATGACATGATCCACCACATGCAAGTCATCATTTCAGAAAGTCATGACAGTTATCTCAATGCCTTCAGTTCCTTCTTTTTCATTACAGATGCCAGAGGCATCAAGCTAAACACTGTCATAGTCAGAGGGCACTTCAAGAATCCCTTAATCAACCTTTACAAAAAGGTTCCTATCTTGGACTGGGAATATATAATGTGCTGTGAGAACAGCCAGCTACTTCTAGACTTGGGCATCTCATACCATCCTAATCCGGTGGATGGAAAGCCTCTAATTGGCATGTGGAAACTCAACTCAATTCATGCCTCATATTCCAAGGTAGGAATAAACAAGCCTGAGGAATTTAAGACCTGTACTATGCCCAGATATGGTGGGCTACAGGCAACTATGGAAAGTGTTTGTAGAAGAGCCGTCTAGCTCACCTTCCAGTCCACATACAATCTCATCTTTGAAGTCTTTCACAGACCAGGTTAAGAAGAGAAGTTTTGTGCAGATCCAGAAGCTTATGCAAACACGGCCCTCTTTCAGCAGACCTGTCATGAATTCATCACTCTCTATGATGGTGCCAAGAATAAATCCTTTGGAGTCCAGGAAGAGATTTGAGGTAGTGGATTTGCTATCATAAAGAGTTTGCAACCAGTTTGGTGCAAGGTCAGTTGGCTTTAGCCTTCATCTTTTTCTGGGCCAACCATAAGGCCTAATGAACTCTTTTTTCAGACTATGGAATACTTGGAATCAGATCCAATCCTCTGGATTCCATTCAATATTTTCTATGATTTCATAAGCAGGAGAGTGGAAGAACTTCGATTCATTCAAGTCCATTTTTTTAAGGAACCACAAGACAACTATGGAACCATGACTAGCATCATCATCCATCTTCTTCAGAACATATCCTTCTCCATTCCAGCAAGGCACATCCATTTCATCAAGGCTTTAAGAGATCTGTCATATGAGGGTGTCATTTAGTGCTTTGGCATGTTCTTCTTGCATGACCTGAATTCAGTTACTGGGGAGCTTCTTGTTATTGCACAGACAGATGATGCAGATGTAGCACACAGACTAGGGATCTGTGTTAGAAAAATTGGCAGGCTGAGAAATCTGACTGTAATGGAACCCACCCAACAGAACACTGAGTCCACCAAGGAATGTCCACTGGGTGAATGGCCCACCTGGAATGAACTCCTTCATTGCCTGAACACAAATCCTATCTGCATCATGCAATCCTGGAGCTGGAATGGTCTTAAGACATGGAATGAATATGCATCAGAACTCTTTATTGCATTCACCAATGATTTGTGGCTTACAATAGAGCCCTCCCGATTCTGGAATCCTCCCCCACATATGAACACCCTCCAAGAGGCCATGGAATCATGGTCAGTCACTCATATAGTCAAAATCCTTTTGAGTGTTAGATTCATTCCCAACTCCCATGGCCTTGATAAGAAAACAATGACCTACTAGAACTTTGCAGACCTTCTAGAGGTCTTCTTCCCTCAGCTAGAAACTCTCCCACAAAATTCAGTTTGGAGGCGCTTTTCTTAGAGAAATAGATACATCCATTTATATTCTCAATTTGAAGCTGCCCTCACTACTGAACAGTTTCAGAATGTAAATGCCAATCTTGCAACTCTGCTTGGCCATGCACAATGTTTGCCAAACAGTATCAAGTCCACTAATTCCATAAAAGAAAGAATATGGACAGGTTTCCATGGCACCATTTGTATGCATACCAATTCTGCATGCTATCGCCTAAAGGGAATCAGTAGTGAAAAGACAACCACAAGGAAAGTCATGTGCATCAACCTGCTCTCCTGACAAGTCATTACTTGCCTTGATGAAGCACAAGGAATTTCCACAAGGGCATCTAATGCTAGACAGAGAAAGGAAAGGAGATCAGCCAGGTCAAGGAACAAGAGAATTCCACCTTCAATGAGGGTCACATTGGATGAAAATCCTTAGAGGGGTCATATGATACATATACAAATGAATGAAATTTTCCACATATCAGAATGTTAGATGAATGATCTAAACTCTAAGAATGTTTTTTTTTTTTTTTTTGATGTACACATTTATGCCACTTCAATAGTTCTGGAACCCTTTTCTGGAGTTCTGAGTTTTGGATTCAAAAACCAGAATCAAGATGCCATCATGATAACCTGTTATAATTCCCATCTTTAGAAATCACTTTCTTTTCATAACTTCTATCATCAGCCATGCCATCCAAAAGTATGTTGTTCCTCACATGACACCACTCTTGCTTATTTCTTCCATGCACCTGATAGAAACGTTTAATTCTATGATTTCTTGTCATGAAATTCCAGGTATACCAGCCTCTACCCTTCAAATTCTTTGGACTCACCTTTTAGCAGATCTATTGGGAGTGGGTCAAGTTCAAATAAACGACAGGCAATTCATTTTCTTTTGGTTCTATTCCACTTTGCTTGTCTGATTCATCTACTTCTGTTTAGTATCCTGGTTTGTCATGATGAAAACATGCCTAACTTGCATTCCATGTCAACCTCCAAAAAAAAGCATGCCCTCAACTCCATGTGGAAAGCTAAGGTGGTCAGCATCTACAAGTCACCCACCTCAACTTCTTCCAAGACACAGATCAAGATTCATGGCTATAAAAAGAACATATGACTTGTTTACTAAAAATGAATCACATCATAGTACAAGCTAGAGATGGTCTGGTTTTATACAATATCTGACATTCTGAATCACCTCAATGAAAAAAAACATGACTCCAAATTCATGAAAGCCAAGAAAAAGGAACTCAGAGAAAAGATGTCAGCTTATTTCTCTCTTGATACTATCTATCTCCCATGAAAATCACCATTAGAGATCCAGACCACTACCATCATCATGAACTTATTTTGTCTTCTCACAAGCAAGCTCTTGGTCCATCTTGCATTTTGGGTGGGCTTTTATTTCAGACAACTAGTTAACTTTATTTGATCTGATCTTCCTTTCAGCTGTGTTGGATATTCTTTCCTTCAATCAGGAATGTCCAAGGTCACATGTGCTCAGCACCTGCTATTTCTATAGGTATAACAATCACATTTCAAAAGATACACTCAGAGTCTAATGTCACTCATTCAAAGGGCAATTTATAACACCACTCAGGTTGAGCTTACTGTAGGGTCCTTGCAGTGGTTTAAATGATTGTCTAATGAATGGAACATTAACCAAGCCCTAACCTGGCCTTGCTTAAGTGCAATTTGGTTGACTAGTACTTTGTGGTGGTAGTAGACTAGGGGAATGCAAAAGTACTCCTGGGCAAGGAGT
>JBBPUB010000562.1:0-12034 GCA_038094415.1 Xerocomus alliaceus
CAATAGAAAGAGATTTTATAATGATGGAAGTGGAAAAAGCAAAGGTGTTTTGATGTGTTTGTACCATGTTGAACTTATGATATGTCACATGGCCCATGACTTATGTAATATCCTATCTTAACATGTAGTTTTAATATTTTAAA
The DNA here is from genome assembly GCA_038094415.1 of Xerocomus alliaceus. NCBI lineage: Eukaryota > Fungi > Basidiomycota > Agaricomycetes > Boletales > Boletaceae > Xerocomus > Xerocomus alliaceus. The sequence goes on from JBBPUB010000562.1 coordinate 144, forward strand.
GTGTCAGCAACAAATCCAATTCAATGAGTACCCTTGATTAATTTGATGATATTTCCTAATACAGTAGGAATTACCTAAGAAATGTATATATTTTTGAAAAGCCCTTGATTAGGACTTTCTAATGATATCTAGATTTATGAGTCTAGCATCAATGGTTTTCTAGATATTCACTCATTAATCAAGATGGTACAAACATTGAATTAGTTTTGTTGCTCAGTGTAGCTATCAACAAACTTCCTGAATGCATTCTCTTCATTCTTCATTTATTTGGTTTTAATATATACATTTCTCTGCTCACCCCAGATTTAATTTTTTCTATGTTCAGACAAGTGTATCTTTCTCTTATACTACTGGAAGGTGATTATTACCTTACCTTAATTACCAATAACTCTTCTGCTCACAACATCACACCTTCTTCCCCCATCATCACTACTGCCCCTTCTTTCCCTATCTTGCAGGTTCCCCCTCTGGTTAATAGAATCTTCTTTCCTCCACTGTTCTTATCTCCCACTATGTTCCTGTCCACTGCCATTACATTCTTAGACACCAAAGGATCCTTAAAGATCACCTCCTACTCTCTGAATCTGAATATTGTTGCAATCAACCAAACCTTTCTCATAACCCTATTCAATGGCCAATATGTCCTTTCCTTTCCTTTATATATCCTACAGACCCCTTTGCAACCACTGTTACAGTTCTATTCATTCATCGTTTCCTCTTCCTTCTTTCCCTTACCGTTCTTCAGTATAGACCACCCTTCTTCTTTGAGTATGTAGAATGATACTTCATTCTGGTGATGACTCCACGTTTCGCAGCATTCATTTCTTTGTAACTCGGTTACCGTTACCACCGGATGCTTTCTTTCCGCAGTCGTCTCTCTCATGGCGGCTTAGTATCCCCAACTTTCTTCACCTTCTATGATCTTCTTTTGTCTATTGTTATAAACCCACACCCTGTACTCTAGTCTATATTCTTGGTCTACGCAATAACACATAACCTTGAGTCTGCTGTAACTTTGCACCATGTTCCCCTAGGCCCCTCACACCCTTGAACTCCCGCACCTTGAGGCTCCAATACAGCCTATCCTAGCACCCTTCACCCCCTGACACAGGCTTAGGCTACTCACGTAACAAAAGACCAAGAATATCCCTATGTCCCTCTTATCTAAGAGCTGGATGCACCCCACTAAGTCACCATAGCCCACAGACCCTCTTGTCGGATCTCTAGATCTATTAGTGCACGCTCTGACTCTGAGTTGGAGTCCACACCCCCAGCGTCCCCAGCCATTAGACCCAGGCGATTCCCTGGTTTACCCTTGACCACCCCCACCGGAACCTCACCACACCCAGGCCCCAGCACCCCCTTAGCACCCTTGTGACCATTAACTCCCTTGTTCTCCACTTGCACCCTGTCCCCAGTCACTCCCATGTCCACTCACACCACTGAACTCAAGGCAGCCCTCCCTGCCAACTTCTCTGGCAAACAAGATGACGCCACCTGATGGATCAAGGCCATGAAGGCCTATTTTTCCATCAACACTGCCCTCTACAGCACCAACAAGATTAAGATCATGACCACCCTGAACAAGCTCAGCAAAGGCTGAGCCATCCCCTTCTCCAAGATGTGGTACAACAAACTTGCAGACCCTAACACAGCAGCAACCGAAAAGACCTTCGACAAGTTCGTGGAGAATTTTGAAGGAACCTTTTTCTCCTTCGATACCAAAGCCACTGCTCACCTTGCTCTGTCCAAACTTGTTCAGAAGTCTTTCCACAAGCCCAATGGAGAGATAGACGATGGTTTTCAGAAATACATCATGGAGTTCCAGAACCTCACTATCTGAGCAGGAATTTCTGACCATGCCATGCTCATAGACACATTCTCCCTTGGAATGGACCAAAGAATCGCTATTATGATCCTCTCCATGGACAAAGTCCCCACCCTCATCGCTGAGTGGCTGGAGAAAGCCAAAGTATTCCACACACAGATCGCTCGCATTGAAGTGTTAAAGAAGGGAAAGCCTACCCCTTCTATCCCTAGAACCCCTAGAGACCCAAACACTATGGACGTTGATGCCATCCGACTCTCCAAGTTGACCCCTTAGGAGCAAGCAAAATGCATCCAAGAAGGACACTGTTTCCGTTACAGACGAACCGGTCACAATGCCACCCAATGCCACTCATACCCCTGCAGTCCCCCTAGCCAAACCATAGCCACCACCTCCACCATTACTCCACCGACTTCCTCTAGCTCCACTGTCACCACCCTGCCCCCCTCCAGAGCTCCCACTCTCTCCACTCTACAGATGTTCGTTTACCAACTCCAAACCCAGGGGAAGATGGAGGATGAGATCCTCCAGGTCCTTCAAGCATGTTACAAAGATTTCCCTGATGAGCAACTCCCTGCCATGTCTTTTTAGAAGGAGAGGGTGTGTCAATGTCTCCCTCCCATGTAATAGTAGGACTGCCTAGTTATCACACAATCCAAATTCCCATTCGTCTCAAAGTGCAGTCTGAAATCGTTGAAACCATTGCTCTCATTGATAGTGGGGCCACCAGAAACTTTATAGATAAATCCCTAGTCCCTCATCTAAAGCGAGGAGTATGAGCCCTTGCGGAACCCATCAAGGCCTGGAACGTCGATGGAATGGAAAACCATCATGGAACTATTAGAACTAAGCTCAAAGTAGAGCTTATCCACAAAGACTTCTCAGACAATGTAGACCTCCTAGTTCTGGGACTTGGTAAGAAGCAGGTGATTCTTGGGATGCCTTGGCTGCGGAAGTGGAACCCCCAGGTTAACTGGAGGACAAAATCCCTTCTGCTCCCACAGGATTGCCTCAAAGAGAGTCTCAACAAGATCACAATTTCCACCCAGCTTGCCCAGGATAACCTTCCACAGACCACCACATTACCAGATTGGTGCAAGGAGTACAAAGATATGTTCTCAGAAGCCATGTTCAACACCCTACCTCCCCATTGCCCATATAACCATACCATTAATCTAAAACCCTCGTTTCTCCCGAAAATCACCAAAGTATATCCCCTGAACCCCAAGGAAAAAGAGGCATGTAAAACCTTCATTGATGAAAATCTCAAAATGGGTCATATACTTCCTTCAAAATCCCCCCAAGCCTCTCCATTCTTTTTCGTCCCAAAAAAAGATGGCACACTGTGCCCTTGCCAGGACTACCGATACCTCAACTCCCACACAATCTGAAATGCCTACCCTCTACCCCTCATATCTGATCTAGTTGACAACATGAAAGAGTCCACCATCTTCACCAAACTAGATATACATTGGGGGTATAACAACATACACATTTGGGAAGAGGATCAATGGAAGGCAGCGTTTATCACTCCCCTGGGGCTCTACGAACCAATGGTCATGTTCTTCAGGTTTTGCAATGCTCCACCTACATTCCAGGCCTTCATGAATCACATCTTCATGAATCTTCTAGTAGAGGGATGGCTTAAGATTTACATGGATGACATCGGCATCCACACCAAAGACGACCTCAAAACCCATCACCAACGGATGAGGTTGGTCTTCAACCGACTTCGGAAGCATCACCTATCCTTGAAGTTATCCAAATGCTCGTTCGACACTCCCACCATGGAATACCTTGGGATGATCATTGGACAAGGGAAGCTTCAGATGGACCCTGTCAAACTCAATGCCATAAGAGAATGGCAACCCCCATCCTTAGTCAAAGAAATCCACAGCTTCCTGGAATTCGCCAACTTCTATTGAAAATTCATCCCCAACTTTTCCAACATTGTCTCTCCCCTCACATTCCTTACTAGGAAGAACAAGTCCTGGAAATGGACTCCCCTGCAGCAGAACACCTTTGAAACCCTCAAGGAGGCTTTTACCTCAGCACCAGTCCTAATACTTCCCGATCCCAGTAAACCATTCTCTGTGATGACTGATGCCTCCCTTCTTGCAGTAGGAGCAGTCTTACTTCAAAAAGACACGAATGGAGATGACCATCCATGCACCTACTTCTCCAGGACCTTCTCCTCTGCAGAGTGAAACTATGACATCTATGACAGAGAGTTGCTTGCCATCATCCTGGCCTTGGAAGAATGAAGACACTACCTCTCCGGTTCCTCCCATCTGGTCACCATCATCACTGATTACAAAAACCTATTGTACATTCATGACCCCAGGAAACTCTCCAGGCACCAAGCATGTTGGTCTTTATTTTTACAGGACTTCAAGTTAATTTGGCAAGTTATTCCCGGAACCAAGATGGGCCCAGCAGATGCCCTATCCCGCCAATCTTCTGTTGACACTTCCACTGATAACATCAACTCATCCATAGTCCAGGAACCCACTATCATCCAAGCCCTCAACACTGCACTACTACACAAGATCAAATCCTCCTCTGCCCATGACCCCCTTGTCCTTAGAGCACTCAAAGCCGCACAATTAGGTTCTCCATTGTTCCACAGATTGGTCATGTCGGACTGGAAGTTTGACAACGGCCACCTCTTTTACAAAGACAGACTGTACATTCCCCCAGAGCACAGGTCGTCACTCCTCCACACATTCCACTCCACACTGACTACTGGACATGCTGGACAATTTCGCACCAAGGCCATGCTCGAACAAGACTTTTGGTGGCCAGGCCTTGCCACCTTTGTTAAAAACTTCATCAATGGCTGTCCCATTTGCCAAACATCTAAGACCAATACACACCCCACCGTACCACCACTGTCTCCCATCCCATCCACAGCCACACTCCCATTCAAGCAATTATCCGTTGATCTGATCACAGATTTACCTTCCTCTGATGGATTCAACTCAATCATGGTCATGGTTGACCATGGGCTTACGAAGGGGGTAATTCTCACTCCTTGCCACAAAACCATCAACGCCCTAGGAATTGCTTGTCTTTTTCATGACAACATGTTCAAGCGGTTTGGGATACAGGACTCCATCATATCAGATTAAGGACCACAGTTCACCTCAGCTCTTGCACGAGAACTGGCCAGACTACTTCAGTATGACGTTAAACTATTCATGGCATATCACCCTCAAACAGATGGCCAAACCAAAAGGACCAATCAGGAACTAGAAACATATCTCTGGATCTTCTGCGGAAATAACTCCCATGAATGGGCCAAATTCCTCACCACCACTGAATTCCAACACAACTCCTGTCCTCACTCGTCCACTCAGAAATCCCCATTCAGCCTTATGATGGGCTATGAACCCAGAGCGTTCCCCACCCTCACAAAGACCTTCATCCCTGCACTCTCCTCCAGGATGGACGCCCTGACCAAAGCAAGGGATGAAGCCCTAGCAGCACACAGCTCAGTGTGCCTGGCAATGAAACGACATCAAACGATTAAGTTTACCCCCTGGAAAGTTGAAGATAAAGTGTGGCTGGAAGCCACTCATCTTCACATCCCATTCCCATCTAGAAAACTCACCCCCAAGCAGGTGGGCCCATTTGAGATCACACAAACCCTCTCCCCTCTAGTCTATCACCTCAAACTCCCCAAGTCATGGAGAGTTCACAATACATTCCATGCCTCCCTATTATCCCCATTTAAACAAACCACTGCTCATGGCACCCCCTTCTTAGAACCCCCACCTGTGACTGTTGATAATGAAGAGGAATATGAGGTTGAAGCCATCCTAGCTCACAAGGGAACTCCTGGTTGTTATTGATACTTCATCAAATGGAAAGGCTACGCTCCTTCGGAAAACACCTGGGAACCAGAAAGTAATCTCCGCCACACAGCCTCCTTGGTGACAGATTATAAATGCCACCATCTACTGCAGTAACCAGGGACCCTTATGAATCACCTCAATATCCAGCTTGTCATGTCCATCCTCCTCCTCCTCCTTATTCTTATCACCACCATTGTAGTAACTATATATTGGGCAGCCACCTTCCCCCACCAGCATTAGATGACCTTCAACCCTAACATTTTAACTGCCCTCAAACATGCTTTCTCCTTCCTCGTCCCTCTCCTCGTCGTTTTCTGGGTATGCACGACTCAGATCCTCGCAAGTGCGGCCTACATTCTTGCCCACCTCTGCCACCTTCATCCTCTACAGTGCCATCCTCACAGACCCCCAGCTCCTCCACACCATCGAGGTCCTCCCCCTGTACCAAGAAGATGAAGTCATCCAGGAGCTCGTTAGACTGTTCTATGAGGCGGCTCGTGTTCAATATTACCATCATCGTTGCATTCCTTCTGACACTCCTCCCATGGCGGGAATCCCTTTACAATTAGCTATCAATAAAATCCCTGAAAGAATCCTTTCTGTACTCCGTCTCTTTGGCTTTGATACGTATGTCTCCATGATTTCCCCTGCCCTAATTTTTCCTACCTTCAGACATATATACCTTTCTCTCTTGCTGCAGAAATGCGATCATTACCTGGAATCTATATCTTCTATTTCACAGACCCCACTTCCCTCGTCCACTTCTCCTTCTCCTCCTACCACTACCCCCACATCTCCAATCCCACTCTCTGTTCCTCTAGCCAAACAAATCTCTTCTCCTCCACCTCCATCATCCCCCATTGCACCCCCCACAGTCTCCATCTTCTTGGACTCCGAAGGGCCCACTGGAATTACCACCTTCGAACTTAATCAAGGCGTCATTGTCGCTAATCAGGAGTTCCTACTCACTTTTCCAAATGGCCAATGGGTATTATCCTCTCCCCATCATGTACTTTAACCTGCTACCAGACCCCTTCCTACCTCCACCTCTACCACTTGCTTTCTATGTGGAGGTAGGGGTCATTATTGAGCAGACTGTCTCCAGTACCGATGCCCTACCTGTAATCAACCCACTCCTAGTCACAACGTTCGCGACTGCCTTCACACCCAGTGCTCCTTTTGCTTATGATGGGGGCATGGCCCTTGTTTCTGCCCTCAGCGAGTTTGTGCCACTTGTGATGCGCCTGGACATGTCCGAGACGATTGTCCATTTGAGCATTATACCATACCTTAGGCATCCGCAATCTTTGAAGGACCCTCTCAAGGCTAGAATATTGGAAGTGGGACTTCTAGTGTACGAAGGGGGTATTGTTACAGTTCTATTCATTCATTGTTTCCTCTTCCTTCTTTCCCTTACCATTCCTTAGTATAGACCACCCTTCTTCTTTGAGTATGTAGAATGATACTTCATTCTGGTGATGACTCCACGTTCCGCAGCATTCATTTCTTTGTAACTCAGTTACCGTTACTACTGGATGCTTTCTCTTTGCAGTCGTCTCTCTCATGGTGGCTTAGTATCCCCAACTTCCTTCACCTTCTATGATCTTCTTTCATCTATCATTATAAACCTGCGCCCTGTACTCTAGTCTACATTCTTGGTCTATGCAATAACACATAACCTTGAGTCCACTGCAACTTTGCACTGTGTTCCCCTAGGCCCCTCGCACCCTTGAACCCCCACACCTTGAGGCTCCAATACAGCCTATCCTAGCACCCTTCACCCCCTAATGCAGGCTCAGGCTACTTGCATAACAACCACCACCTGCTTTCAGTATAGAGATAGGGGTTATTATAAAGCAAACTGCTCTCAATACCAGTGTTCTACCTGCCTTATCCTGGCCCCTAGGTATAATGCTCATTCTTGCCTTTGAACCCAATGTTTCTACTATCAGAATTGGGGGCATGGACCTCACTTTTGCCCTTAGTGAGTTTGTTTCACCTGTAATAAGACTGGACATATCCAAGATAATTGTTCATTTAAATATTATATCATTTCATAGGTAGAGGCAATCTTCAAAAGGCCCTCTAAAGGATAAAAGACTAGAATCTGGGATTTCAGTGTATAAAAGGGGTAATGTTACAATTTTCTATGTTTTTTGTCATATCTTTCTTCTCTCTAGCTCTCTTCTTCAGTATGTTTCTCCTTTCTTTATTTCTTACAAAGAACATTACTTTCTTCTAGTAGTGTCACCATATTCTGCAGTATTCCTTTCTCTTGAGTGTTCTCATTGGTTACTCTTTCTTTAGGATGCTTACTACTCCACAGCTATTTCTCTAGTAATGACTTAGCCATCCTCATTTCATTCAGTTCTATAATGTTCCATCATAGTATATATATCCCACTGTGCTCTGTACTTAGTTCTCCATTCTTGGTCTATGCAATTATATGTAGTCTTGAATCCATTGCAGCCCCTGCACCATGTTTTTCAGTTTTCAGCACCTTCAAGTTCACCAGTCAACCTAGTCCATCCTTATACCCTTGTTTCTTGGTAGCAACTTAGACTATGTACATAACACTGAGAGATAGACCTAACATTCTTATTCTGTTTTGTAATTGAGGCCATTTCATACCAAGAGTTAATCTTAGCACAGCATGAATTATCATTATGCCCTTGATGCAGAAAATAGAACTTTGAGTCTCTGGCCACCTTGATGCTGATGTTTATGATTATGGCAATATATCTCTAGAAGATTAACATGTCTATTACTAGGGGCAGACAATTTCTAAATGTGGAGTAATGCATCTAATAGAGCTTTTAGAGGTTTTCCACAGAGCCTCCGGTAGGTTATTAGCAAATCAATCAATCAGCAATCAATATCACTCTAGAATACTAGAGCCCTCTATTAGATAAGCCTTGCTTCCCCACTGTGGCTAGGGTTTATAGTAGATCCCTCTCATTTAAAACATATCATATGGTAGCATATAAATACTGTGACAATCCTTGCCGTCTCGTATACGGTCTCTGGTAGACTCTTCATCGCAACGGACTTAGCGTATACTTTTTGCTTGATCTTATCTTATCTTTTCATCTTATCTGATCATGCTTATCTTCTGCTCTTCTTCCCGATCAGATCTATCTCCATTTGGCTATTCTTTGACACGGTCATTACCGTGTTCCTTCTAGACTTCTAACGCATGTAGCCAACGCCCTTTTAATCACCAAGTGATTCTTTTCATTTCCGTGCTGTGCAGGGCTATGGCACAGCCCAGTTCATTACCGCTGCTGCGGCTTCTCTTCCATTTGATCTGCCACCCGCAGTATCAAACATGTTAATCATTTCCGCTCCCCTCAGCCCTAGAGGCTGTGGTACGCCTTTATCGCTATTGGATAGCTACAACATGGACTCTTACCTTAGTCGTCATCCTACTGCGTAGGCATAGCATTCTACTTAATCAGGTATTAGAGTTAGACAAACATGTACAAATAGTATAGTAGTATATAAACCTCAAGAACAACGCTGGGTAGATCCCCAGTCTAGTCTCTTGGTCTTCTCCAGAACTCGACTACTAAGCCACTTCGCCACCCTCAACTCTTTCCTCAATAGAACGAGTTAGTATTCTCCTACCCTTTTAGCTGATAGTTGTAGTAGAGCCGGTTCAAGTTCTTTGAGAGTTCTGCCATTTCATTAGACTAGACTCTATTCTTTTCTAGTGACCCCCTCTACTACAGGACCAGTACTAACGAGTGCTAGTGTCCTTCCCCCAGTTCCACCACTCCCTTCGTCCCTTCATCGTCGGTCGCCAACGGGCAGAGCCGAGAGTCGGGCAAGAACAGGCCGCACAGGTCCCGGACGGTGGGAACAGATCCGTCTCACCAGCAACAGCCTTTTTAAGAGAATTAGAAGATTCTTTACCAGGCTTCCCCCATCGGGACTTGATCGTGAGAGATATGATCAATGGAGACATGAGATCAGAGAACGGCTGCGAAGAGAGTACATCGCCAGCCACAGACGTGAAGGAAGAGGACATAGTCGTCCCCCTTACAGTATACGCCCCTACGAAGTCAGAGAGAGAAGAAGACAGCCCAGACCTCCTCCTCCCTCCTACCCCTGACCCGAACGACTGCAGCCCGGGTCCGAGTATTATAGACGACGCCGATCAGTTACCACTGCATCGGCTGCCCTCAGAAGAAGAGAGGGGATTCTACACTATAGCTTCGACGGTACAGGCCAATTTCTATAGTCGGACCTTTAACCTTCCCAAAAGAAGAAGATCAGAAGGCTGGTCGGAGTACGAGTTTGAAGAAGCACCTGCAGCACCACCACCGCCTAAGAAAAGGCAATGAAGGCAATACCAGCAGGAGATAAAGAGGGGCATAGAAAGAGGAAGTAGGATTAACCTAAGGGATATTCCGGCAAAGAGCTACAAATATTGAATGCAATTATTTGTTACTTGCCTCTTCTTTTGCCTGACATTTTACATCATCACAATCTACTTCCTTAGGTGGATTGCCAAGTATGCAACAGACTCACAAGTCCCAATCCTCTTTGTAGGAAACCGAAGCAGGACTTTCAGAACACCTTTTTCCGCTTTCATAGGAGTAGTCCCCGCTACTAACGCAACATCAGACGGTTGGATCTTCAGAGAAGGACTCCAACAACGCCCTCACAATTGTTAACACTACTAGATGATTTCAACATTTGAACTCATCCTAGCCACATTCATCGGAATCTTCCTAGTCTGCACCATTGTGTTGTGCTGGATCATAAAGCTTGTCGTTGAAAGAAACGCACCCATACTTGTAGTAATCCATACCTATAGAACCGAAGAAAACCCCTATGGAATAAGCTTCGGCATAGTAAGCCCGACTAAAGCCTCCGGAGATAATTGGAGATATCGAGGAGGTTGGTTTAACGAGAACGATTGGCATGTACCCGAATTAGTAAGATCAGATCAGGACAACGATAACGCAACAATCGCTGCCTTTGACTAAATATGGCATTACCGGAACACCTCGCTCAGGCGTTAGATACGCTTGCTGGATCTTCCAAAAATGAACTGTCCCAGTTAGGCATTCATCTTAAAGAGTATCTTGATATACATAGCCGGGCTATGGAACAAATATTACGCGAAAATAGAAAACTACGAGAAGACGTTGAAGAAATGGAAGAACAGGTGAAAGCAGGACCTTCATCTAGCGGAAGCAGTGCGAGAATCACCAAAATCATAGCAGATCCAGGAGAATATGACGGTACCAGAGGAAGGAAGTTCGAAGAATGGTGGACCAAGGCACAAGTATGGTGACAAGAGAATCTTGGAGTTCTCAAAGGAGAAGCTGGAGTAAAAGCCATATTGTCCAGAATGACGAAAGGCGATGCAGGAGCATTCGCACGTGCTCATCTGAATAAAATCCTAAAAGGAGATGAAACGGATTGGCCCGAGTTCAAGAAGCTCATCGAGCTTCATTTCCGCTTGACCAATGAGAAGGAGTGGGCTAGACAACAGATCGAGAATCTGAAACAAACCGACAAGATGATGGTAGCCCAATACCTTATTAAGCTGGAAAATTACCTCGCAACAGCCAAGTATGACGGAGATCGTATCTTGCAGATCATGGAACGAAACATGAATCAAGATATGGTTAAATATCTTTTCTTACGAGATGGACGATACCGTGATTGCGCCACTTTCATGGCCAAAGTGAAAGAGTACGGAGAACGCCAGGAATTATTAGGATTCATTCGACAAGGAACTGCCGATCGAATCGCCAGACATGCGAAGGATCCTAACGCCATGGATGTAGATGCCATCCAAAAAGGATCTCGGCCACTAAAGTGTTTTAATTGCCAAGGACCACACGTAGCAACTAAATGCCCTAAACCCAAGAAGGCATGTGAGAAATGCAAGTTCCTTGGAGGAGGACACGCGAAATGGTGTGCTACAGGACGACTCTCTCGTAATATCCGAAACATGAATTCAGAAGAAGCAATAGAAGAACCGAAAGGAAAAGAGAGAGACTGGAGTAAATCCATAGCAGGAATGGGCTTTGATGAAGCACGAGCCTGGTTCCAAGATTACGAAACAATTTCCAAGAAGGGAAAAGATTAGGGCAACCCCCTAGATCTGGGAAAGGAGGAAGCCCGAACCGATATGCTATTCTGGAAATAGAAGAAACTTTATCTTTGCCGTCATGCGGGTCTCATCT
>JBBPUB010000563.1:0-12031 GCA_038094415.1 Xerocomus alliaceus
TCTGGAGAGAGACCTCACCTCCACCAGAGCATGAGAATACTCCATCGACCTCAACTCCCTTCATTCCTACTTTTGTGAGGAGATTGCTGCTGCTCAGAAACAATACCAAGGTCCCACTGACACCAAGCGAACCCTGGCACCGGACTTTAAGGTCGATGACCAGGTTTTTGTGAAGGCTAAGTACTTCCGATCCACACGCCCCTCTAAAAAATTATCGAAGAAAAACCTAGGACCTTATACCATTATCGCCCAAGCTGGTATGCACTCCTTCACACTCTGACTCCTGGTTACTATGAAGTCCATACATCTGGTCTTTCATGTATCCCAATTAGAACCCTCAGTTTCAAACACAATTCCAGACTGGACTCAGGCTCCGCCACCTCTGGTTGAAATTGAAGGTGAATTGGAGTATGAAATAGCAGAAATTCTTGATTCAAAGATTGACCATAGGCGAAGAAATTGCAAGCTGTTATACTTGGTACACTGGTCTGGCTATGAAGGTACTAAAGACAAGACCTCCTGGCTTCTAGCCATGGAGCTCAGACATGCCTCTGAACTCGTTGATGACTTTCATCTGCAGTACCTGGACAGGCCTGGTCCTTCCTCTGCTTGATCGCTCCATTTGATCTCACTCTGTGTGGCCAAAACATGTCCATTACAGTTACATGCGATGTCCTTCTACCTACACTACACCTCTGACTCGGACTCACTCCCCAACTCCTCCTCTGCGAACTCTCTCCTCATTGCCTCTTTCTCCTCTGCCCCCAACTCCACCAACTCCACTGCCACCTTTTCCTCCACTCTGCTCTCCACCCCCATGTCCATGTCCATGCCTGACCCATATATCTCCTCTGCCTTCAGCTGCACCAGCTCCTCCACTGCCTGCGTCTGGCAGATCTGCCATCTCATTTGCAACCAGACCGCCTCCTGGAGTCCCTTGATTGACTTCGAAATGCCCTAGAGGGCCTTCACCCACTCCGGAGCTAAACCCCCTGAGCCACTAGGCCCAGCTATGGTGCTACTCCCCTCCATCCTTGCCCGCTTCGCTGGCCTCTCCAATTCCACGATGGCCCTCTTTCTCCACCACTCCAGCTTCTCCTCTTCAGGCTGCTCGCACTTCACCTTTGCCTCACAGCACTCCACACACAAGGTCAACTTGCCTGGCCCAAGCTAACACTCGAGCCTGTGCTCATCACACCTCTGGCATGCAGGAGGGCCACTCTGCGCCCATGCCTTTCCCTTGCTCCAGCTCTGCTGAGTGGTTACCTCCACTGCCTGTGGTTGGTCAGTTCCAGTCAGTTCCTATGGGGCAGCACTTACCCTTTTTTTTGTGGCCTCCTCTGCCGCTTTCCATGCCTGCTCCACCCTCTGTACCTCTGATGCTGCTGCCTCCCTCTTTCTCCTTGCCTCCTCCTCTGCCTTCCTCCATGCCTCCTCTTCCTTTCTTGCCTTTGCCCTCTGCCTCCACTCCACTGCCTTTGCATTCCACAACACATCATCATCATCCTCACATTCTGCAAGACAGGCGTTATCCCACTCCTTGATGTCGGTGTATGGTTGTTGTTTTTCGGACATGGTGTTGGTTTGAAGTTAAGGTGCAACCACAGACTAACTGGACTTATAAATCAAGGCATGATTAAATTCAGGCTCCACCTGTGACGATCCTTGCCATCTCGTATACGGTCTCTGGTAGACTCTTCATCGCAACGAACTTAGCGTATACTTTTCGCTTGATCTTATCTTATCGATTCATGACTAATCTGATCGTGCTTATCTTCTGCTCTTCTTCCTGATCAGATCTATCTCCATTTGGCTATTCTTTGACACGGTCATTACCGTGTTCCTTCTAGACTTCTACCGCGTGTAGCCAATGCCCTTTTAATCACCGCGTGATTCTTTTCATTTCCGTGCTGTGCATGGCTATGGCACAGCCCAGTTCATTACCGCTGCTGTGGCTTCTCTTCCATTTGATCTGCCACCCACAGTATCAAACGTGTTATTCATTTCCGCTCCCCTCAGCCCTAGAGGCTGTGGTACACCTTTATCGCTATTGGATAGCTACAGCATGGACTCTTACCTTAGTCGTAGCTCTACTGCGTAGGCATAGCATTCTACCTAATCAGGTATTAGGGTTAGACAAACATGTACAAATAGTATAGTAGTATATAAACCCCAAGGACGACGCTGGGTAGATCCCCAGTCTAGTCTCTTGATCTTCTCCAGAACTCTAGTGGACGATAGTCCAAGACTCTCCACGCACTGGATTACCAGGCATTAGTCTCCTCTTACACGGGTGACTTACTCGAATCTTCCCTAACACGGACAACTCATTATTGTCTTTACTTGGCTACTAAGCCACTTCGCCACCTTCAACTCTTTCCTCAACAGAACGGTTAGTATCCTTTTAAGCTGATAGTCGTAGTAGAGCTGGTTCAAGTTCTCATGAGGGTTCTGCCGTTTCATTAGACTAGACTCTTATTCTTTCTAGTGACCCCCTCTACTACGAGACTAGTACTAACGAGTGCTAGTGTTCACCACTCCCTTCGTCCCTTCATCGTCGGTCGCCAACAGGCAGAGCCGAGAGTAGGACAAGAACAGATCCATCACGCCTTTGGAACAACGGTTTCATTGATCCATACTTCCTTTGTCTCATTCATTGTCAAACATCATTGGATAGTGTTGAAAGAAGAGCAAGAGCCAGCTTACAAGAAAAGTCTTGGAGTACGGAGTCACGAGAAAGCAAGTGCTATTGAGCATTGCATCATTGAATGATTGAAGTTTACGTCGACGACTTCCTTATCATCAAAGACGAAGAAGAACTAAGGAAAGAACAAGCTATACTGGAAGCTTTGTTCACGGTTCTTGAAATACGTTGAATGTTTTGGGCCTATATCCTGATCAGCTATAGCCTCGTCGTTTTAATCATCGTTATCCTATTCACCAAGTGGTGCATAAAGTTTATCATTGACAATCAAACACCCCTCTTGATTGTAGCTCAAGCGGGACAGATGAATCGTTCTCATTTCATAGGATTCATAGGAATAGTACCAGCAACAGGAGCTCATACTGAAGGCTGGGCAAGCGGAGAACCTTTACACAGAGTAAATTGATGATTTTGGAAATCATTTTAGGAATCTGGACAGGAGTATTCGTATTATCACTCGCATTCGCAACCTGGTTCATACACATCGTCGTCACCAAGAACTCTCCAATCCTTTTAGTAGGACACATCTATCGAACGGAAGAAGGACTTTACGGATTCAGCACAGGACTGATATCCCCTACTAAAGCCTCCGGAGATAATTGGAGATTTAGGTCCCAGTGGGATAGTGATTCCTCTTGGTGGTCACGACCAAGACCAGACAGTACCGAAGCAACTGAGACTGGTGAATGGAACTAGAACGTTTCATTAAAGAAGTACTACAAATCGAACCAGTGGATCCAGAGGATTTACTAAGATTGCTATGAAACGTCGAAGAAGAGTTTCGAACTCTTTGGGATCAAACGAACAAAAGATGACAGGCTTTTTCTTTGCTTTAGCATGCCTCTTTTTGATTGATTTACAACTCCGCATAAGAAAATGGAAAGTGCAGAGCACGCAGACCACGTCTGAAGAAATACCCCCTCTCATTTTCACGGAATCAGAACCAGAAGAAGAAGACTCTCTGAGAGAAGAGAATCCTAACGAAAACGAAGTCAGATTGAGGAATCTGTACTCACGAATAAGAGAAAATCCAGAAATGGTAAACGAAGAAGAAGCTCTTCTAGAAAGAGAAGAAGTTTCACAACCATCGTTAGAAGAAGAAACCAGAATTCTCATGACAAGGAGAGGATGGTGTCTTCATTGCTCTCAAGTAGGACACGAAGTATGGGACTGCACTCGACTACAACAGGGATGTATAGAATGCCTCTGGGTAGGAGGAAGACATGAACCTTCATGCAGCAACAACATTGAATGTTTCAACTGTAAAGCAAGAGGTCACTCCTTTTTAGAATGTCCTATACCAGCATACAAGTGCTACCATTGCTCTCATGAATGGGGAGTACATACGAAGAATTGCCCATTCAACAACCCAACTGTACGAAGAGTAAAATCGTATGAAGATCTTAGGTCTTACTTTAGAAAAGAAGATCCTGGATACTTCACAGATTCACCACGACTGACCAATGCGTATTGGCACCCTTACAAGAATACGGTATTCGAGAGAAAGAAGAAGAAGTTCTATTTGAAATAGAAGAAACTTTATCTTTGCTGTCATGCGGGTCTCATCTAGATGATGAGCTTGGCCGGGACGTGACACCGGTGCTTGATTCACATATAACCAAGAAAGAGAAAGTTTTCCCAGAAGTAGTGGAGATACGAAGTATGGAAACTTCTACTCCCACCCCTGAACAGAAACGACATGATGTCCGAACTATGTATCCGGGATTATTTGAAGAGGATCTTGATGAATTACTACCAGAATCAAAAGAAACAGAATTTCATTTCCTAAGAACATTGAATCCTCAGAAGGATATAGTTCTACTGATAAAGATTACGCCGAAACTAAATATACCTTTCACAAAAACATCCGCCCTCCTAGACTCTGGAGCAAACACGATCTTCATAGATCAAAGTTTTGCACAGCGTCTTCATCTTCCTTTAACACCCTTATGACACCCGATAGCGGTGTATAATGCCAATGGAACCTTAAATGCTGCTGGAAAGATAACGCATAACTGTCAACTTGTTATGGAATATGAAGGTCATCGTGAGAAATTGACAGCTGAGGTCACCGATTTAGGAAAGTTTGAGTTTATCCTGGGATATGAGTGGTTACAGCGCCACAACCCTGATATAGACTGGACAACTGGATCGGTTAGATTGACGAGATGTCCCCAGCACTGTCGAAATCTCCAACAAGGTGATTCCACCCCAAGCAAGTTTTTACAGATGCTTCACAAAGAACAGCTAGATCAAAGCTATAACGTGTACCATTGGATAAACTCCTTAGAAAGGAAAACAGATTCGCAGAAGTTACTCGAAAGAGTTCAACCAAAAGAAGTTCCCCCTGAACAACTAGTTCCGAAAGAGTATCATGATTATCTTACGGTATTCTCTAAAAAGGATTCAGAAAGAATGCCCTTACGAAAACCATGGGATCATGCAATTGAATTGCAAGAAGACTTTAAACCCCGAAAAGGAAGAATAATTCCCTTATCTATAGATGAACAGGAAGAAGTCACTGCGTTCCTAGATGAACAAATCCAGAAGGGATATATTCGACCCTCGAAATCTCCACAAACATCCCCAGTATTCTTCGTTCCTAAGAAAGATGGTGGAAAACGAATGGTACAGGATTACCGATATCTTAATGATCACACCATCAAGAACAATTATCCACTTCCATTAATCTCACAGCTTGTTGACAAGTTAAAAGATGCCAAACTATTTACGAAAATGGATCTAAGATGGGGATACAATAACGTACGCATCAAAGAAGGAGATGAGTGGAAAGCCGCTTTCGTATGCTTCCGAGGAGCATATGAACCTCTCGTAATGTATTTCGGATTATGCAATTCACCAGCCACCTTCCAAGCAATGATGAATGAAATATTTGCTGACATGGAAGATGTGGTAGTGGTGTATATCGACGATTTATTAATATTCACCAAGACAGAAGACCAAAAAGAACACGATTGAATTGTGCAAGAAGTATTACGACGTTTGAAAGAGAATGACCTCTTCATAAAGGCACCCAAATGCTGCTTTCGTGTCACAGAAGTAGACTTCCTAGGCATGATTGTGGGAAAGAACGGCATTTCTATGGATCCTAAGAAGGTAGAAGCTATAACTCAATGGCCCATTCCCACCAACGTCAAAGGAGTAAGAAGCTTTTTAGGATTAGCCAACTTTTACCAACGCTTCATCTCCGATTTCTCGAAAATCACAAAACCCTTGAATAATCTCTTGAAGAAAGAAATCCCGTTTGAATGGGGTTTAGAACAACAAGAAGCATTTGAAATGCTCAAGAATTCATTCGTAACAGCCCCAATCCTGGCATATCCTGATATAGATTGTGAATTTCGTTTAGAAGCCGACGCTTTGAATTATGCCACAGGAGCAGTGCTCTCTGTAAAAAAGAATGACAAATGGCATCCCATCGCTTACGCTTCGCACAGCATGCAACCTGCCGAACGAAATTACCCCATTTCGGATAAAGAAATGCTCTCGGTCATACGATCCCTAGAAGAATGGAGACATTATCTCAAAGGAGCTAGATTTCCTGTGGAAGTCTGGAATGATCATCAGAATCTTCAATGGTATCAAACAAGACAGGATCTTAACCGAAGACAAGCCAGATGGGCGCAATACTTATCTAGATTCAACCTAAAATGGATTCATAAGCCTGGAGCTACAATGGGAAAAGCCGATGCTCTCTCTAGACAAGAAGATCATGCTATCGGCATAGAGCAAGACAATAAAGGAGTTTTGGTAATACCGCCGGAGCAGATTGGATCTATGGAGCAAGATACTCCTATTCTCATCTCCGATGAAGGCGAACGACTTAATAAATCTATATTCAACGAGCTTTGCAAACTCACAGAGAAAGATACCATATATCTTGGCAGAAAACACTTTTTGCTCAAAGGAGAAGATGGCTTGTTGCATGATCCGCAAGGCCGCATATATGTACCAGATTCTGCACTGATCAAGATGGACATTCTCAGACTCTATCACGACTCACCAATCACAGGTCACCCTGGATATGAGAAAACCTTGGAATTAATTTCCAGATTCTATTGGTGGCCAGGAATATCCACTTTCGTACGAGAATATGTCACTCATTGTGAACGATGTCAACGCTTCAAGGGAAGTAACAAAGCCCCTAGTGGGTTACTCCAACCCTTACCTATTCCGGAAAGACCTTGGAGTCATATTTCTGCTGATTTCATCACCAATCTCCCAAGATCGAGATCATTCGATTCTATTCTCACAGTCGTAGATCGATTTTCAAAAGAAGTTGAGCTTATTCCGTGCACCAAGCAGTGCAATGCCCTGGAAACAGCACGATTATTCCTAAACCATGTATGGAAGCATCACGGACTTCCATCCTCTATTGTTTCAGATCGAGGACCTCAATTTGCTGCGCAAGTAATGAGAGAGATCAATAAAGCTCTGTCCATTGAGACGAAACTAAGTACCACATTCCACCCTCAAACGGACGGACAATCAGAAATTGTTAATAAAGAAGTTCAAAAGTTTTTGAGAATCTTTTGTGTAGAAAAACAAGATCAATGGGCAGATTGGCTTGCCGTTGCCCAGTTCTCCATTAACTCCAAACAACACGCTTCTACTAAGAAGACCCCTTTTGAAGTCACGCACTCATACCACCCTAGAATGGGAATAGAACCGCTTAAGACGGATAAAGCACCTTCTGCAGTAAGATTTGCTGATGAGATGGCCGCCACTTTTGATCAAGTACGGCAGAATATGAAAGCAGCCCAGGCACATCAGAAGAAGTATGCAGATCAATCTCGCAGCAAATCTCCAGAGTATCACATGGGCCAGCAAGTCTGGTTATCCACGGAAAACCTTAAACTCACTCATGCTTCCAAAAAGCTTTCTGAACGATGGCTTGGTCCATTTAGTATAACCAAGATGATGGGAGCTAATGCAGTAGAATTGAAACTTCCTAAATCAATGAGGATTCATCCCGTTGTCAACATCTCTCGCATTAAACCGTATAAGGAACGCCTAGAAGGTCAGCCGGTCGAACGGCCTGGTCCTGTTAAGGTCACAGAGGATCGAGATAATGAATGGGAAGTTGATTTCATTGTGGACAGCAGATATCGGCAGCGCCGACTGGAATATCTGGTACACTGGAAGGGATATGACGAAACTGATAGAACTTGGGAACCGCATTCCAACCTCACTAATGCCAAAGAGGCTATCTCCGATTTCTATAAACAACACCCGTCGGCTCCGCGAGCTCTTACCATTGAACCCGATCAGTTTCTTTTCCTTTTTCAGAAACATCCCGAAAATATCACTACTGTTGCATCTCATCATCTCCCATTCGATCATTTGGACAATGATCTTTAGCGGGGGGTAGTGTGACGATCCTTGCCGTCTCGTATACGGTCTCTGGTAGACTCTTCATCGCAACGAACTTAGTGTATACTTTTCGCTTGATCTTATCTTATTGATTCATGACTAATCTGATCGTGCTTATCTTCTGCTCTTCTTCCCGATCAGATCTATCTCCATTTGGCTATTCTTTGACACGGTCATTACCGTGTTCCTTCTAGACTTCTACTGCGTGTAGCCAATGCCCTTTTAATCACCGCATGATTCTTTTCATTTCCGTGCTGTGCATGGCTATGGCACAGCCCAGTTCATTACCGCTGCTGCGGCTTCTCTTCCATTTGATCTGCCACCCACAGTATCAAACGTGTTATTCATTTCCGCTCCCCTCAGCCCTAGAGGCTGTGGTACACCTTTATCGCTATTGGATAGCTACAGCATGGACTCTTACCTTAGTCGTAGCTCTACTGCGTAGGCATAGCATTCTACCTAATCAGGTATTAGGGTTAGACAAACATGTACAAATAGTATAGTAGTATATAAACCCCAAGGACGACGCTGGGTAGATCCCCAGTCTAGTCTCTTGATCTTCTCCAGAACTCTAGTGGACGATAGTCCAAGACTCTCCACGCACTGGGTTACCAGGCATTAGTCTCCTCTTACATGGGCGACTTACTCGAATCTTCCCTAACACGGACAACTCATTATTGTCTTTACTTGGCTACTAAGCCACTTCGCCACCTTCAACTCTTTCCTCAACAGAACGAGTTAGTATCCTTTTAAGCTGATAGTAGTAGTAGAGCTGGTTCAAGTTCTTACGAGGGTTCTGCTGTTTCACCACCACTCCGTATTGTCTACCAGCTAATGGCCTTCAGGGGTTTAGGCCTAAGGGGGGGATACTGTCACATACCACTCCAACTCTAGTACTCCAGTACTCTCCAGCATGATCTCCAGTATGATCTCTGGTACAATCTCCTAGATATCTCTTATCTTGTCTCTCATATTCCCAATTCATATGATCTCCTTCAGTTATTCTCATTCTTAGTTCCTCCAAGCAGATGTCTTACTTAGTATGACAGCCCAACATCTGTCTCCAACCTGTCCCAGACCTGTCTTGGACATTTGTCTCTGACTTGTCTCCAACCTGTCTCGGGCATGTCCCCAACCTGTCTCCAACTTTGATATATCATTACTCATTCTGTTTCACCTTTGACAACCTGTCACATTCCATTACTAATCCATCCAGACTCTGTAGTATAAATATGGTACTCCAACTTGTACATACTTCAGTTTGAATATCAAATTAGTCTCCTCCTCACACTTCCAACCTCGAGCTCTATGCTCATCCGACCTCTGACTCCGAGGATAACGAGTACAAGGGCATGACACATAAGTCCTGCACCAAACATCCTCGCCCCCTCCGTTCCACCCATCCTTTCCTCACCCTCCCGTTGCAACTCCGTTCTGGACATCGTCAGACTAGTCTGGAGGACCTGGACTTGACAGTATATTCAAACTCATACTTGTACTCGTCATACTCACTATGTCGCGCACCCAGACATCCCAACAATGGCTCGAGTCAGTCTTTGGCTCCTCTCGCATCATTCCTGGTGACTTCCACAGCCTTAGTGCTAGACCCATGACTTTCCCATCCATTTCCACTGCACCTCGTCGTTGCACCACTCCTTCTGGTCCTTTCGACTCTCCTCTCACTCCGCTACCGGAAATGGGCCCTGCCTCCCTCCAAATCCATGAACTCCGGGACGATCCAGTCCCCAGAGAAGAAGGTATTCATACTCTGGCCCCTCCGATCCCCAGAGATGATGACGGTGATGATCCTCCAACCAATCCCTCAGAACCACCCGATCCTTCAGACCCAGGTGACCCCTTCGACGATGATGATGAGCAGCAGCCCAACGACGTACCCTTGGCTTTTGAACCATTTAACCAACTCGCCAATGCCATCCGGGACATGACCTGGCAGGCACTCCGGCATAAGTCCTCCGACACTCCTAAAACCAAAGTCTGGGAGCCAGACCTGTTCGACGGACTGGATCCCCAGAAACTCTGTCCCTTCATCGTCCAGTGCAAGTTGAACTTCCAAGCCAATCCTAAGTCTTTCCACCATGATCGTGCCAAAGTCACTTTCGTGCAGTCCTATCTCAAGGGAGTCGCCCTTGAGTATTTCAAGCTGGATCTTCTTGGCAGCAAACCTCCGGAGCTCTGTCCGCTCTAGATGACCAGCTGGGAAGTATTCCTGTACGAACTCCAGTCTAACTTCAGTCTGCACGATCTCATTGGCAATGCGGAGGCTTGGCTTGAGCAACTCCGCATGAAGAATTCCCAACGCATCTCCAACTACATAGTCTAGTGGAACCGCCTGGCAAGCCAAGTCCAGAAATGGGGTCCTGGAGCACTCCACCGCAGTTTCTACATCGGACTTCCCGATCACATCAAGGATGAGTTGTCTCGGCTTGGCAAACTGAGCGACCTCCACAACCTTCACACTTTAGCACAGCAGATCGACCATCGCTATTGGGAATGTAGGGAAGAGATTTCTAGGGCCAACAAGGTTCCTGGGTCTAACTCCAGAAATGGTAATTCCAAGGCCACCACATCCACAGCCCCGTCTTCATCTGCTCCCACCTTGGACTCCAAGCCTAGGAGTTCCACAAAAGACTCTAAGGCCTCCAACTCCAGCAGTCACTCCAACTCCGGAACCTCCGTGGTCCCCAAACCCGACTTGTCATCCAAGCTAGGTAAGAACGGCAAGCTCACAGTGGTCAAGCAAAAGTGTCGCTTCGATAATAATCTGTGCATGTTTTGTGGTCAAGCTGGCCACAAGGCTAAAGAGTGCCTGAAGTCATCATTCCGGGCATCCAAGGCTCATGTGGCTACAACCACAACTCCAGAAGTCAAACTGGAGGCCTCTAGCATGGAGGCGAAAAAATAGTCAGCAGCCTCGTAGACTCCGCATGGACTCAAGGTTGCGTTAACTCCGCCTGTGCACCTAAGGAGGTCCGACTCAACGTGTTCGCTCTCTCAGATCCCCGCTCCCTTATGCCTACCATCTCAGTCCTTTCCTATGACATCCCAACCTTCCCTGCACTCGTAGACTCTGGATCGTCCGATTGTTTCATAGATACCTCATTCGTTAATGATCATGGACTTTCCCCATACCCTGTCCCTCCGCTTGAACTCTGGCTCTTTGATGGAACATCCAACTCCACCATTACTCACGCTGTCGACCTCTCTATCCGTTTTGAAACCGGTAACATCACTCCAACGACATTCTACGTCACTCCGCTGGATGGATCCTGTTCCCTTGTGCTAGGACACAACTGGCTCACCTGCTACAATCCGTTGATTGACTGGGTTTCAAGCAGTATCTCATTCCGCCCATCTGGACAGACTTTGCCAGCAACTTTGAGCTCTACCCCACAGCCTCCGGACTTACCTCCTCTGGCTGACCCCACACCCCCCGATCCACCGCGTTTCCATGATCGCAAGGCTCTGCCCATTGCGCTGATCAATGCACCTGCCTTTGCATTGGCCTGTTGCCTTCAGGGCTCCTTACAGTTTAGCCTGCAACTCCGCCCCAAGGATACCCAACTCTGTGCGTCTTCCACAACTCTGGATCCTGTTGATCTCTCTGGAGTCCCTCCAGACTACCATGACTTTGTGGACGTCTTTAGCAAAAGCAGGGCTTCTAAGCTTGCTCTGCACCGTGAACACGATCTTAGGATCAACCTGGAAGAAGGTACATCTCCTCCATTGGGCACCATGTACTCCCTCTCCACCTCTGAGCTTGAGTCACTCCGGACATTCCTCGATGATGTCACATACCGCTCCAACTCCGGTACTCCGGTACTCTCCGGCATGATCTCCGGCACGATCTCCGGTACGATCTCCTAGATATCTCTTATCTCGTCTCTCGTATTCCCAATTCGTATGTTCTCCTTC
>JBBPUB010000564.1:0-12021 GCA_038094415.1 Xerocomus alliaceus
CTGGGGATGGAATGCTGTGCTGAGCTTGGTTTCAATAGGTAAAGCTTTATTGATCTCAGTCATTACTTGCACAGTAAACTGCAGACCTCAATTAGACACAATAGAAGATGGAAGACCATGATGCTTCTAGATGTTGTTCAAGAATAATGGTGCTGTATCCAGGGCACTGCACTGCTTGGTGCATGGAATGAGTTTGACTTGGAGAAATGATCAATGACCATAAGAATCACATTGAAAGTGTGGGATTTAGGGAGATCTGTGATGAAATTGGTGGATATGTGGCTCCAAGGTGTGTTAGAGGTAGTAAGCAGTATCAAAAGACCACTCAGGGGTTTATTGGTTTCTTTGAACCATTGGCACTTGTCACAATGGCTCATGTAATCTTTAATGAATGTAGTGACTTCTGGCCACCAATAGTATCTGGAAATCAATTCCAATGTCTTTTCATAACCAGCATGGCCAGCCATTGGGGAATCATGAAATAATCTAAGGATATCCATTTTAATCAGGGCAGAATCTGGAACATATATTCAGCCTTGTAGATTATGCAACAGACTGTCTTTTCCTTCAATCAAAAAGTGTCTTTTGCCAAGAAATATGGTATCTCCTTTTATTAGCTTATAAAGCTTGTTGAATATAGATTTATTGAGTCATTCACCTTCATTAGAGATAA
The DNA here is from genome assembly GCA_038094415.1 of Xerocomus alliaceus. NCBI lineage: Eukaryota > Fungi > Basidiomycota > Agaricomycetes > Boletales > Boletaceae > Xerocomus > Xerocomus alliaceus. The sequence goes on from JBBPUB010000564.1 coordinate 674, forward strand.
GAAGTGGAGTATCTAGTTCCATACTTCTGATCTGCTCTGGTGAAATTACCAGGACTTCTTTATTATTGTTTTCTATGCCAATTGCATGATCTTCTTGTCTAGAGAGAGTGTCGGCCTTGCCTATGGTAGCTCTGGGCTTGTGTATTCATTTCAGGTTAAATCTAGATAAATATTGCACCCATCTGGCCTGTCAGTGATTGAGATCTTGTCTCATTTGGTACCATTGAAGATTCTGGTGATCATTCCAGACTTCCACAGGAAATCTAGCTCCTTCAAGATAATGTCTCTATTCTTCTAAGGCACATATTACTGAGAGCATCTCCTTGTCCGAGATGGGATAATTCCATTCTGCCAGTTGCATGCTGTGTGAAGCATATGCAACAGGGTGCTACTTGTTTTCTTTCTTTATTAAGAGCACTGCTCCTGTGGCATAATTCAAAGCATTAGCTTCTAAATGGAATTTATAATTGATATCTGGATATGCTAAAACAGGAGCAGAAATAAAAGTGTTCTTGAGCATATCAAATGCTTCCTGCTGAGCTAAGCCCCATTCAAATGAGACTTCTTTCTTTAAAAGATTATTAAGTGGTCTAGCCACTTGAGAAAAGTCAGAGATAAAGTGGTAGTAGAAGTTAGCAAGTCCTAAAAAGCTCCTAACTTCTCAGATATTTGAGAGAACAGGCCATTAAGTCATGGCCTCTATCTTTTTGGAATCCATAGAAATGCTGTTCTTTTCTACAATCATGCCAAGAAAATCTACTTCTGTAACACAAAAGTGGCATTTGGGGGCTTTCACAAAAAGGTCATTCTCCTTTAGTCATTAAAGTACTTCTAGCACAATTTGATCATGCTTGGCTTGATCTTCTGTTTTTGTAAATATTAATAAATCATCTATATAGACCACAACCATGTCATCCATATCAGCAAAGATTTTATTCATCATTGCTTGAAATGTGGTGGGAGAATTGCATAGTCTGAAATATATCATGAGGGGTTCATATGCTCCTCAGAAGCATACAAAAGTAGCTTTCCATTCATTACCCTTTTTGATGTGGATGTTGTTGTATCCCTATCTTAGGTCCATTTTCATAAATAACTTAGCATCTTTCAATTTATCAACCAATTGCGATATCAGGGGCAAAGGATAGTTATTTTTGATGGTGCATTCATTGAGATATCAGTAATCCTATACCATTCTCTTTCCACCATTCTTTTTCAGAATAAAGATTACAGGAGATATTTGTGGTGATTTCAACAGACGAATATAGCCTTTCTACAATTGTTCATTTAGAAATGCAGTGACTTCTTCCTGTTCATCTATCAAAAGGGGAATAATCCTTTCTTTGTGGGGTTTGAAATCATCTTGCAATTCAATTGCATGGTCCCATGGCTTGCACAGGGGCATTCTCTTAGAGTTTTTCTTGGAAAATATCATAAGGTAATCATGATACTCTTTTGGTACTAATTCCTCTGATGGAGTCTCTTTTGGCTGGACCCTTTCAAGCACTTTTTGGATATTGGATAATCTTTCCAGCGAATGAATCCAATGGTATATCTAATATGTCTGCTCATGCTATTCTTTCTGCAATGCCTATAAAAACTTGCTTGAGGTGGAATTACCTTGTTGGAGATTCTGACAATGCTAGGGACATCTAGTCAATCAAACCTTTCTGGTTGTCCAGTCTATTTCTAGATTGTGATGCTATAACCACTCATATCCCAGAATAAATTCAAACTTTTCCAAATCAGTGACCTCAGCTGTCAGTTTCTCACAATGACCTTCATATTCCATAACAAGTTGACAGTTGTACATTATCTTTTCAGCAGCATTTAGGGAGCCATTGGCATTGTATACTAGAATTGAATGTCTAAAGGGGGTTAAAGGGAGTTGGAGACACTGGAAAAATTACTGGTCAATGAAGACAGTGTTTGCTCCAAAGTCTAGGAGGGTGGATGTTTTGGTGAAGGGAATATTTATTTTTGGTGTTATCTTGATCAGAAGAACTATATCTTTCTTCGGATTGATTGTTCTCAGAAAATGAAATTCTTTCCAATCATCTTTTCTTGTGTTTAGAAGTAGTTCATCAAGATCTGACTCAGTTAGTTCTGGATATATAGTTTTTACATTGTGTCATATTTGTTTCTTTGATGGGATAGGAGTTATCATGCTTCTAATCTCCACCACTTTTGGGAATAAAATATTTTTTTTGTTTTTCATATGTGAATCAAGCACCAGTGTTTCATCCCAGCCAAGCTCATCATTTAGATGAGACCCACATGATGGCAGAGAATTATCTTCTTCTACTTTTAGTATGTGATATCTATTTTGACTTTCCACATATCCAGATCTAGTGGGTTGCCCTAGGCTTTTCCCAACTTGGAGGCAATGTTCTCATAATCCTTGAACCAGGCACATGCTGTTACAATTTTATATGCATACTGTTATGTCTTTTTCTTCACTATTGTTATAATTCTCTATGTTTACCCTTGCGTCTTTCTCTTCTCTTTTCTTATTCCTCAGTATGTTCCTCCATTCTTCTTTCAGTATGTTGAACATTACTTCATCCTGGTGATGTCATCACATTCCACAGCTTTTCTCACTTTGTAACCTTCTGCTTCTCTTACCACTACTTTAGAACACTTACTACTCTGCAGCCATTTCTCTAACAATGGCTTAGTGATCCCTATTCCATCACATTCTATATGTTTCTATTGTAGTACTTATTCTCCACACCCTATATTGTAGTCTTCATTCTTGGTCTATGCAATCCACCATAGTCTTGAATCTGCTGTAGTCTTTGCACCATGTTTTCTCCATTGCACCTTCAAGTATCTTTAACATCACCAAGCCCCTTTGTCCTCAGTAGCAGAACTCAAACTACTTGCATAACAAAAGACCAAGAATCTCCCTACATTCCTCTTATTTAAGAGTTGGATGCACCCTCATTGAACCACCATAGCTCACTGATCCCAGCACCATGCTTTTAGATTGTTTAGTGCTCACTTAGACTCTGACCCTGAAACCACACCTCCTGTGTCCCCTACTATAGGATCTAGGCAACTCCCTGGACCTCCCTCTGTTACCCCCATAGGAACCCCCTCACACCCTAGTTCCAGAACCCCTCTTGTATCATCACACCCAGTAACTCCATTGTTCCCCACCCATACTCCATTCCCAGTCACCCCCATGTCCACCCACACCATAGAACTTAAGGCAGCTCTCTCTGCTGACTTCTCTGAAAAACAAGATGACACTATCCGTTGAATCAAGGCCATAAAGGCCTACTTCTCCATCAATTCTACCCTCTATGCTGATGATGAAACCAAGATCATGACCATACTCAACAAGCTCAGCAAGGGTCACACCATCCCCTACTCAAAGATGTGGTATGATAAACTTGCCAACCCAGCCACCATCCCCTCAGAGAAGACCTTTAATAAGTTTGTGGAGAACTTTAAGGGCACCTTCTTCCCCTTTGATATCAAAGCCACCGCTTGCCTCATGTTGTCCAAACTTGTGCAGAAGTCAGTCCATAAGGCCAACAGAGAGATTGATGATGGATTTCAGAAGTACATCACTGAATTCCAGAACCTTGCCACCCAAGTGGGAATCACAGACCATGCTATGCTTATTGATGCCTTCTTCTGAGGCCTGAACCAAAGGATTGCCATCATGATTCTCTTCATGGATAAGGTCCCCACCCTCATTGCAGATTTGCTAGAGAAAGCCAAAGTTTTCCATACCCAGCAGGCACACATTGACACCTTAAAGAAAGACAAGACCACCCCTTTCCTCCCTAGAAACCCCAGAGACCCCAATGCCATGAATGTCAATGTAGTTTAACTCACCAAACTGAGCCCCTAGGAACAGGCCAAGTGCATCTGAGAAGGATGCTACTTCCACTGCTGACACACTGGCCACAATGCCACACAATGTTGCTTATACCCCTGTAACCCTCAGCCCCAGACCATTACTACCACTGCCACCACCACACTGTCCACTCCACCCACTCCCATTGCCACAACTCCTGCACCCCCTCAAACCCCCACTCTCTCCACTCTACAGATGTTCATTCAACACCTCTAAACTCAGGGGAAAAATGAGAATGAGATCCTCCAGGTCCTTCAAGCCTGCTATGAAGATTCCCCTAACAAACAAGCCCCAGTGTCATCTTTTTAAAAAGAGAGGGTGTGTTAATGTCTCCCTCCCATGTAATAGTAGGACTGCCTAGTTATCAAACAATTCATATCCTCATTCATCTTCAAGTGTAGTCTGAAACCATTGAAACCATCACACTAATCGATAGCAGAGCCACTGGCAACTTCATTAACAAATCTTTGGTCCCCCATCTAAAGCTAGGAGTATGTGTTCTCTCTAAGCCCATCAAGGCCTAGAATATCAATGGAACCAAGAATCACCATGGCACCATCAAAGCCAAGCTTAAGGCTGAGCTCACTCACAAAGAATTCTTTAACAATGTAGATCTGCTTATCTTAGAACTTGACAAGAAGCAGGTGATCCTTGGGATGCCTTGGCTATGGAAGTGGAATTCCTAGATTGACTGGAGAATGAAATCCCTTCTGCTCCTACAGAATTGCCTTGAAGAAAGTCTCAATAAGATCACAATCTCCACCCAGCTCACTCAGGACAACCTCCCCTAGACTACCCTACTCCCAGAATGGTGTAAGAAATACAAAGACATATTTTCCAAAGCCATGTTCAATGCCTTACTCCCTCACCATCCCTATGACCACACCATCAATCTGAAACCATCGTTTCTATCAAAGATCACCAAGGTGTACCCTTTGAACCTAAAGGAAAAGAAGACATGCAAGACATTCATCAATGAAAACCTAGCCACTGGACAAATCCTCCCCTCAAAATCTCCCCAAGCCTCTCCATTTTTCTTTGTCCCTAAAAAAGATAGCATGCTATATCCTTGCTAGGATTACCAATACCTTAACTCCCACACAGTCTGCAATGCCTATCTCTTACCACTCATCTCCAACCTCATTGATGACATGAAGGAGTCCATCTTGTTCGCCAAACTAGATATCTGATAGGGATATAATAACATTTGTATTCAAGAGGAAGACCAATGGAAAGCAGCCTTCATCACCCCCCTTGGACTCTATGAACCCACTGTCATGTTCTTTGGATTCTGCAACACTCCCCCCACATTTTAGATATTTATGAATCATATCTTTGCAGACCTATTGGTCAAGGGATGGTTGAAGATCTATATGGATGATATCAGTATCCACACCAAAGATGACCTTGCCCTACACTACCAGCATACTAAACTCATGTTCAAATGATTATGACTTCACAAGCTATCTCTGAAACTGTTAAAGTGCTCATTTAACACCCCCACTATAGAATACCTGGAAATGATCATAGGACAGGGACAGTTGAAGATAGACCCCATAAAACTCAAGGCCATTAAGGAGTGGCACCCCCTATGTCTATCAAAGGGATTAGGAGCTTCCTTGAGTTTGTCAATTTCTATTGAAAGTTTATCCCAGACTTCTCCAATATTGTCACCCCACTGACCTTGCTCACTTGGAAGAAGGAACTATGAAAGTGGATGCCTCTACAACAGTCCACCTTCAAAACTCTCAAGAAGGCATTTATCTTGGCTCCCGTACTAGCACTCCCCAACACCAACAGGCCCTTTTCTGTCATGACAGATGTCTCACTCCTCACCACTGGAGTGGTCCTGCTTTAGAACAATGCAAATGGAGATGCTCATTCATGTGTCTATTTTTCCAAAACACTTTCCTCTGCTGAGTGTAACTACAACATCTATGACCAAGAACTACTGGCCATCATCTTAGTCTTGGAGAAGTGGAGACAGTACCTTTCTGATTCTAGTCACCCAGTTGTTATTATCATAGACCACAAAAACCTGTCCTACGTCTGTGACCCTAGAAAACTCTCCAGAAGACAAGCATGTTAGGCCCTTTTCTTATAGGATTTTGACCTTGTATGGCAGGTCACTCTGGTGACCAAGATGGGACCTGTGGATGCCCTATTCTACTAATCCCTCCTAGACACCTCCAATGACAATGCCAACACCTCCATCATTTCAGAACCCACTATCATCCAAGCTCTAGATACTACCCTTATGGATAAGATCCAATCCTTCTTGACCTCCAACCCCCTAGTCCTTCAAGCTCTTTGGGCAGCACAACTCAGGTCCCCACTGTTTTCCCAATTGGCCATGTCAGACTGGAAGTTTGACAACAGCCACCTCTTCTACAGAGACAGACTATACATCCTACCTAAGCACTACACAACCTTACTCCAAACCTTCCACTCAGCATCAACCACTGGACATACAGGCCAATTTCATACTAAAGCCCTGCTAGAAAGGGACTTCTGATGGCTGGGACTAACAACATTTGTAAAGAACTTCATCAAAGGATGCATTGTTTGCCAAGTGTCCAAAGTCAACACTCACCCAGTCACCCCTCCTCTAACATCTATCCCCTCTAAAGCCATGCTCCCGTTCAAACAGCTATCTGTGGATCTAGTCACAGATCTGCCTAAGTCTGATAGCTTTGACTTAGTCATGATCATGGTCGACCATGGGCTTACAAAGGGGGTAATTCTCATTCCATGTCACAAAACCATCAATGCCTTAGGAGTAGCCTGACTCTTCCATGACCATGTGTTCAAATGGTTTGGAGTGCATGACTCTATCATTTCTAATCGTGGACCACAGTTCACCTCTGTGCTTGCTCAAGAACTAGCCAGACTACTCCACTATGATGTCAAGCTATCTACTGCATACCATCCATAGACAGATGGCTAAACTGAAAGGATCAACCAGAAGATGGAAACCTACCTACAAATCTTCTGCAGCAACAACCCCCATGAATGGGTCAACTTCCTTACCACCACTGAGTTTCAGCACAACTCCTCCCCTCACTTGTCCATGCTAAAGTCCCCATTTAGCCTAATGTTGGGCTATGAACCCCAAGCTTTCCCTCTCCTCACCATGACCTTCATTTCAGCACTCTCATTCAGAATAAAATCACTAAATAAACTTAGGGACAAAGCACTTGCTGCACATGAACTGGCCAAACAGGCCATGTCCAAACACCAAACATGCAAGTTCTCCCCTTGGAAGGTCAAAGACAGGATATGGCTGGAAGCCACCCACCTACACATTTTCTTCTTCTCTCGGAAACTAGCACCCAAACGAGTTGGTCCCTTCAAAATCTCACAGGCCCTATCCCCTCTGGTATACCACCTCAAGCTTCCCAAGTCTTGGAAAATCCATGATACCTTCCACACCTCCCTTCTTTTCTCATTTAAACAGACTGAAGCCCATGGACCTCCATTCCTAGAACTCCCACCTGATATTATTGATGATGAAGAAGAGTATGAGATGGAGGCCATTCTAGCCCACAAAGGCATGCCTGGTCACTATCGATACCTTATCAAATAGAAGAGCTATACCCCATCAGAGAACACTTGGGAACTTAAGAGTAATCTCTGTCACACCACCTCCATTTTGACAGAGTATAAATGCCACAATCAACTGCAGTAACCAAGACCCATCATGGACCACATTGACTATCAACTCATTGCCTCCATTCTCCTTCTTGGTCTCATCCTCATCACCACAGTCATCTTTACTATATATTGGGCCACCACCTTCCCCCATCACCATTAGATGCCCATCAACTCCATCATCTTGTCTTGCCACAAACATGCTTTCTCCTATCTCGTCCATCCCCTTCTCGTTGTCTGGGTTTGCTCAACTCAGATCCTTGCAAGTGCAGCCTATCTTCTTGCCTACTTCCACCACCTTCATTCTCTACAGCACCATCCTCACAGACCCCCAGCTCCTCCACACTATTAAGGTCCTCTCCCTGTACCAAAAAAATGAAGTCATGCAGAAATTAGTAAGGTTGTTTCATGAAGCTGCATGCATCCAATACTATCATCATCATTGCATTCCCTCTGACACTCCACCTATGGCTGGTATTCCTTTACACTTAGCTATTAACAAAATCCCAGAAAGAATTTCTCTCTATTTTATGTCTCTTTGGTTTCGATACATACATTTCTATGATCACCCCAGAATTAATTTTTCCTACCTTCAGACATATCTACCTTTCCCTCTCACTGCAGAAATGTAATCACTACTTGAAGTTGGCTTCTTCTCTTCCTCACAATACAGATGTTTCTTCTACCTCCCCCTCTCCATCTACCACTGCTCCTGCATCTCTGATCCCACACCACATCACCTTAGCAGAACAGATCACATTCCCTCCTCCTCCTCTGTTGCCCTCCTCTGCCTCCACATCATTCATCTTCCTAGATTCTGAAGGACCTCTGGAAATAACCACCTTTAAACTAGACCAGGGAGTTATCGCCACTAACTGAGAATTTCTACTCACTCTCCCAAATGGCCAAAGGGTACTCTCCTTCCCACATCATGTCCTCTGGCCTGCCACCAAACCCCTTCCCACCTCCACCACCACTACCTGCTTTCAATGTGAAGATAGGGATCACTATTGAGCAGACTGTTCCCAGTACCAATGCCCTACCTGTAACTCCTTTGCTCCTGGTCACAACATTCACAATTGTTTTTGCACCCAATGCTTCTTCTATCTATGTTGGAGACATGGCCCTCACTTCTGTTCTTAGAGGGTTTGTGCCACTTGTGATTCTCCTAAACATGTCAGAGATAACTGTCCATTTGAACATTACTCCATACCTCAGGCATTGGCAACCTTTAGAGACCCCACAAGGGGCTAGGGTATTGGAAGTAGGACTTTCAGTGTATGAAGGGGGTATTGTTACAATTCTCTATGTTTACCCTTGTGTCTTTCTCTTCTCTTTCCTTATTCCTCAGTACATTCCCCCATTTTTCTTTCAGTATGTTGAACATTACTTCATCCTGGTGATGTCATCACGTTCCACAGCTTTTCTTGCTTTGTAACCTTCCACTTTTCTTACCACTACTTCAGGACACTTACTACTCTGCAGCCATTTCTCTAACAATGGCTTAGTGATCCCTATTCCATCACATTCTATATGTTTCTATTATAGTACTTATTCTCCACACCCTGTATTGTAGTCTTCATTCTTGGTCTACACAATCCACCATAGTTTTGAATCCACTGCAGTCTCTGCACCATGTTTTCCCTATCACACCTTCAAGTATCTTCAGCATCACCAAGCCCCTTCATTCTCAGTAGCAGAACTCAGGCTACTTGCATAACAGCTATCTCTTTTTCTTGCTTCTCACCTCCCTTCCATATCTTCTATGAGGACCATTATTTCTTATTTGTGCTATCTCCCCATTCCATAGCATTTCTCTTCTTGGATGCATAGCCATCTACAGTTCTCCACTTGCCTTTACCATTACCTCAGGACATTTATCTCTCCTTAAGCCGTTTCTCTAACAATGGCTTAGTTATCCACATTCCATTGCATTCTATGACCTTCTGCCATAGTTTATATATCAGAGCACCCTGTACCATAGTCCTTCATTCTTGGTCTATGCAATTCATGTAGTCTTGAGTCTGCTGCAAGCCCTTGCACTGTGCCCCTTCATTCCACTACACCTTCAAGTCAACCAAGATCTAGTCAGCCCTCACACCCATTGCCTCAGTAGCAGACTCCAGCTGCTCACATAACAACTCTCCTTTAATCATATCTCTTACAATCAAGTCTAAATGGAGGTGGCTGAATAAAGAACCCTCTAACTCTCTTAAGAAGGCTTCAGTAGGAGAGAGCAATGTGTTTCCACCCTCCAGAACCTGTGTGGCCAGTTCTGGCCCTTCTCTTGGCGATTTGCAGGAAGTTTCAACAATGAAGGGACATAGGAAGTGGTGAAACTATATGGGCACTAGGTGTCATTAATACCCTAAGATCTATAGTAGAAGTTGTCACTAAAAAAGGAGTCTAGTCTAATGAAACAACTAAAACTCTTGAGGGTTGCAAAGTGTGACTAGGTCTACTATCAACTATTGAGTGAAAGAAATGAAAGGAAGGTACTAACTTGTTTTATTGAGAAAAGAGTTGCCTTGAGGAGTGCTTAGTAGTCAAGTTCTGGGAAAACATCAAGAGACTAGACTGGGGATCAACCCAGCTTTGTCCTTGGTTTTATATACTATTATCTATTTGTACATGTTTGCTTAACCTAATTACCCAATTAGATGTTGTCTGTGTTAGAGTTTGTGTCCATGTCTAGCCATTCAATGGTGATAAAAGTATACCATAGCCTCTAGGGCTAAGGGGAACAGAAATGAAAAGAAGTTTGATACTGCAGGTGGTAGATCAAATAGAAGAGAAGCTGCAGCAGTGGTAATTAAGTGGGCTATGCCACAGCCATGCACTGCACAGAAATGAAAAGAATCTCAATAGAGATTAAAGAAGAGCGCTGGCAAGGTGGTTAGAAGATCAGAAGACATGGTGATTACCATGTGAAAGAATAGCCAAATGGAGATAGATCTAATTGGAAAAAAGAGCAAAAGATAAGCTCAATCAGATAAGATAAGAAAAAGATAAAATAAGATTGAAAAAAAAGTTCATGCTAAGTCCGTTGATGAAGAGTCTACCAGAGACTGTATACAAGACAGCAAGGACTGTCACAAGATGTATTCAATGAAATCCTTCATTTTATAAGTAAAGTGTGAGAATATTTCTAAATCAAGCAATCATATATGGTTTTGTGGTTCTCCTTTATTAAAAGGTGTCTGGAGTTTGTAGTTGATGCACTCAACTATCTTAGTGTTCAACATTGAGAACTCATCTATTATGTTGCTATCTACTACAGACAATAGTATATACTCTACATTGCACTGCAGTAGCAGCAGATATAAGTGGTCTATAGAAGGCATAGTAAAGGTGACTGACCTGTAGTCTAAATTGTAATAGTATTATTATATAATAAAGTCAGCATCATATGCTACTATGGCCATTCAAGACAGCCACCACACACCACCACAACTCAATATAAGTATAGTATTAGTATATAATAAAGCCAGCATCATTATGCTACAATGTGGCTGTCCAAGATGGTTACCTTACATCACTACAATAGAATAGAATAGAATAGTACTATATAACAAAGCCAGCATCATATGCTACAATGTGGCCATCCTGGACAGCACCTCTCCACATCACACAAGTAGGGGCTTTAGGGGTTGTTCCAAAATAGGAAGTGCTGGGGTTAGGTCCAGGGTTTCAATAGGCCCTAGGGTTGAACCATCTATTTTTGTAACCAGGCTTCATCGGATCTGTCGGACGATGCCCGGGATAATAACGAAGATGCGGAGTGACGAGCCCGGAGAGTATTTCAGGATATTGGTCAACACCCACT